>WYDI02030096.1:14096-30233 GCA_009867235.2 Psittacus erithacus
ACCCTGGTTGATTGTAGGGCTCTCTTTCCAAGTGACCCTAACAAAAGGGCTTTCCACATTTAAGCCACCTCCAGCCACAGCTCAGCCACCTTCGGGGAGCATTTCCAAGGCTTTGCCCTGTTTCCCTTTGCAAACTACATGAGTCCTGGGGAAGGAGACCCCTCTGGAGCTGTTCTTTTATTGAGCCGTTACCATCAACCCTTTAACCCTCACACAAGCTGAGCCTTCCCACCACCTCTACAGAGGGCCCAGCACACGCCCAAGGCCACAGCAATGGTTTTATAACCGGGATGAGAGCTCTGCATACCCAGGGAGCTCAGCTCCCCCCCAGGGCAGCCCCCTCAGGGAAGCCCCCACAGCCCGCCTGACGCGGGCCAGAGCTCAGCACCTCTGTGAGGAACACAGCGACAGATGAGCCCCTCTGCGGCACTATACCCTTTGGAAAAGCCACCTGCGCCCTCAGGATAGAACCACGACCCTGAAGGGGAAAACCCGCCCCCGGGGGCGGACATGAACCCCGCAGCACCGCGCCGCAGCCACACAGCGCCCTCAGCGCCCCCCCACGCCGCTTTTATAGGGCACGGGGCCGTGTGCAAACAGAGGGGCGGGGCGGGACCAACCGCCGCGAGCCGTGCGCACAGCGCGGCCCCTGCCGGGCGCCCCAAGATGGCGGCGGGGGATGGGGGGGGGCCCTGGGGTGCGCTTGTGGCGGGGGTGAAGCGATGGAGCCGGGAGCGGGCGCTGAGGTGGAGGTGTGGGAAGGGAGCGGGGTTCGGGAGAGGGTTCCCACGTGAAGCACCGCCCTTGTCTTTGTTACCGAGAGTTCCCTGTGCCGCAGGGGTAGCCAGAGGCCAAACCGGGGCGTCCCGCATCCCGCATCCCGCCTGTGGGAGCGGGGAGGTGAGGCGGGATGTGAGCGGTGCCTGCCTGCGGTGCCACTGCCGGCTGGAATTCCCGCTTGCTCCTGCACAGCCCATGTACACGGGGTTCAGGCAAACTCAGCTTTATCTCTCCAGCTCCATGAGCAGTGCATGCACATCAAGTGATCTCAGGCACGGGCCCCATGCTCAGTAGGGAACCAGATGCCCTCTGCATCCTGTACTGCAGGAACACCGCGCTCACCTATCTGGGAAGCTCCAAGCTGTGCAAGGAGCACAACGCGCTCATTTCTGAGCCAATGCTGCAGAAAGGTAAAGCAAAGCCCATGATGGGACTGCACTAAATGGGACAAGTTCATGGCTCTTCCCAAGCCCAGAAGCGTGACTGATGCCAGCGCTCCAGCCCCCCGAGGGCTAGGGCAGATGCTGCTGGTCCGGATCAGCACCATCGTCAGTGGGGCCATGGCAGGGCTGAGGTATCAAAAGGTGCTGCAGGTGAGGCAGGGCCCTGTCCCACTGCCCTGGGACTGCAGCCAGGTTCAGCCCAGAGGCAAGTCTGTGTGGATGGGGCAGGTCCAACATCAAGCTGGGAAGTCAGAGCATGGTCAGGATCAGTGGGTCCATTGCAGGAGCATAGGTGGCTCTGGCTGAGCTGCAGGCTGCTACACTACAGGCCCCCTGACCCCAGGGTGAGATATGACTTTAATCCTTGCACTTTGTCATAGGCCTGCTGCATCCAGGGGACAAGATCATCAAGGTGGGAGACCACGTCAGGAAGATCAGGCAGCCCGGAGGATACTACACCATGGGACATGTTGATGCTCTGTCACTTGGGAGCACCTGCAGATCAGGCACTGCATCAGGAAGAGCATTAGGAACTACATCAGGAGCTGCAGCAGGAAGAGCATTAGGAACTACATCAGGAGCTGCAGGAGGAGCTGCAGCAGGAAGAGCAGCAGGAGCTGCATCGAGAACTAGAAGCCAGGCCAAGGAGGCAGAACAAACCAGGTTTGTTCAGAGGCCCTAAGATCAGTCCCCTCCTGCTTGCCCCGTGGGTACCACACTCTGTGCTCAGTCCCCTCTGGGTCAGAGGCAGTGCTGAGGGGGGTACAAGGAGATGCTGCAGCACTCACTGGGGTGCAGTGGTGCTGGTGAGCGGTTTGTGGTGCCTGGCAGGAGCCTTGCAGCTCTGTGCTCTGACCTAGAGGTGACAACACTCCTCGGACTGCCTGGAGAAGCTTTCGGAGAGGAAAATCCCAACCCAAAGCACTGCAGAGCAGAGCCCAATCTCCTCTGTTCACCTCACTTAAAAGTGTTTCACTACTACAGCAATGGGCATCGCACCAGCTCTTAAGATAGCTCCGTGAGTTGGCATTTCCAGTGTCAGTCGTGTATAATAAGGACCAGTGCAGACTGCATGGGGCTGGCAGAGCTTCCTGGGGCCTGGAAGCCCGGATGGCTGGCTCCTGCCAGCTCCCCTGCCTCAGAGAGCACCGAGTCATGTTTCTGTCACGTTTCTGTCACGTTATTGTCTCTTATCTCTTCCCCCTCCCTTTTTTCACAGGCTGCAGAGGAGTAAGATACAAAGGACAAATGAGAACAGGTTCTGGCCGGGTCATCTCCTGGATAAGCTGTGCCTGTACTTCCCTGACAAGCCGCATGACAGGGCACACGCCTTGTTCAGCTACGTGGCTCCAACCAGCTCATCCTACCATGGCTGCTGCCGAGCTGCTCAGAAGCCTCTGGAGGCGCTGCCTTCAAGAAGGCCCATTCCACCCGGAGCTCTCCTCCGAGCAGCAGCAGATGGGAGCACAGCCTCAGGATCCCTCAGTCACCTCAGGGCCTTGCTTCTGGCTCACATCAGTGTATTAAAGAGCACACGCTCGGGGGGATCATGGTTTGTGAGAGGTGGTTGTGACCTGACAGGAGTTCTTTAGGGTGACCTCCTTCCCCTTGGGACCAGCGGCCAAGTTGTGATACCCTTGTACTGAGCTAAGGTGAACACCAAGCAAGCAGTTTGATGATTTATTAACACAAAAGACAAGGCACTTGGTTAGCTAGAGCTCACCAAGGATCACTTGAACTGGAGCAGCAAGCCCCGTGCCGTGGCCTTCACTGAGATCCAGTCAATATTCCATGAAAAAGAGGAGGGAAGGAGGAAGCATCACCACCCATGGATGCGGCGATGGCTTCTTGGACCTCTGGTGGTGGGAGCTCTGCTCTGAGCTGAGCCGCTCGCGGACACTGCTGTCCTTTGGCGTGTTACCCGTTACCTGCACGCAAACCCAGAGTGCCTCCCTGGGATGATGGATGCGTTGCAGCAGCACATGCGCAGCTCCAACGCTGGCGTTCCTGGAGTGTCCTGCGGGTGCTCCCTGTCCTGTGGAGGCCACTCAGCTGTGACCAGCGGGACAGAACAACCCGGGCTGGGCACTGCCAAGAGCCAACAGCCTTATTGTTTGCTTTGCTTACGCTCAAGGCCTCTCATGGCCAAGTGCCTGGGTTCCTGTCCCTGACTCACACTGGGCAATGTCAACAGTGCTTGACCCAGGTCAGTGGCCAGGCTCCCACAGAGGTTCCCACCTGGAGGAGCCCAGGAAGCACCTTCTCCCAAGGGAATGCTCCGGCCTGCTTTCTTAGCATGGCCAATTCCCCATGCACAGGCAGGGCTGCAGAGACTGAGCGTGGCACTGAGGCCTCATCTCCACAGTGTGCAAACACTTCCAGCGCCAGTGCCTCCAGCCCTGCCCTGGGCAGCCTGTTCCAATGGGGCAGGAATTGCCCCTCAGCTCCATCTGAACCTGCCCTGGGCAGCCTGTTCCAATGGGGCAGGAATTGTCCCTCAGCTCCATCTAAACCTGCCCTGGGCAGCCTGTTCCAATGGGGCAGGAATTGTCCCTCAGCTCCATCTGAACCTGCCCTGGGCAGCCTGTTCCAATGGGGCAGGAATTGCCCCTCAGCTCCATCTAAACCTGCCCTGGGCAGCCTGAGGCCGCTGCCTCCTGTCCCATCCCTGGTTAATCGGCCCGGGCTGCCCGCTATCCCCTGCCAGCGCTCAACATGGCGGCAACGCCGCGGCCCCGCGGGGCCAGCGCAGGCCCGGCTGTGACCAGCAGGCGGCGGCGGTGCGCGGGTGAGCGCCCGCGGTGCGCATGCGGGAGGACCCCAATTCCTTCCCTTTCCCCTTCCCATTCCCCTTCCCCTCTCCCTCCGTTCGCCGCCGGTGGCGCTCGGATCCCGCCCGTTCCGGTCCCGCGGGGCCGCTCCTCTCCCGCCCGGCTCCGGGCCCGGTCCCCGCTCCCCGCTCCCGGGGGGCCGGCGCCTCACGGGCAGCGCCGTGTCCATGGTAACGCGCGGAAGGGGCGCGGCGCGGCGCGCTGCGGACCGGAAATGACGGGCTGCGAGGCGCGGGGGCGGTGGAGCCGCAGCTGCAGCCGGAGCCGGGCCGGAGCCATGTCCGCGGGCGGTGCAGCGCAGCGCGACGCCGGGGCCGCCGCGGGGTGAGGCAGCGCCGCGGGTCCCCACAGCGCCCTTGGGCAGCGGCGGCTCCGGGGCCCGGCCTGGAGCTCCCGCGGAGGTCGCGGCCGCCGCTGAGGCCTCTCTGTTTTGCAGGCGCCGCAGTAAGTGGGACCAGCCCGGCCCGGCCCCCGCCTTCCTCCTGCCCGGCACGGCGCCGCTGCCCGGGCGGCCCTTTCCCGGCGGCGGGGATGGCGGCTCCGCGGTGGCGGGGTCCGAGAGCTCCGCAGCGCCCTCGGGAGCGCTGGATGCGGCCGCGGCCGTGGCCGCCAAGATCAACGCGATGCTGATGGCCAAAGGGAAGCTGAAGCCGGCGCCCAGCACGGCGGACAAGGTGGGTACCCGGAGCGGAGGGGATGGGCGAGGGGGGGCGTCGCGGCTGTGTTGTGGAGAGCTGCAGCCTTTAAGTGTCCGAGGAGCCCTCAGTGAGGTGGGAAATGATGGAGAGCAGAGTCCCAGCCTGGTCTGGGTTGGAGGGAGCTTAAAGCTCATCCAGTTCCAATCCCTGCCACAGGCAGGGACCCCTTCCACTGGAGTAGCTTGCTCCAAGCCCCTGTGTCTAACCTGGCCTTGAGCACTGCCAGGGATGGGGCAGCCACAGCTTCTCTGTGCCAGGGCCTCAGCACCCTCACTGGGAAGAGCTTCAGCCTAACACAGAACTCAAATCCCTCCTGGTTCAGTTTGAACCCATCGCCCCTTGTCCTGTTGCTACAGTCCCTGATGAAGGCCCCTCTCCAACATCCTTGTAGCCCCCTGCAGACACTGGAAGCTGCTTTGAGGTCTCCACGCAGCTTCTGCCATCTCTGTGTCTCCGGCTTTTTATTCCAGAGCACTTAGATAGTGACGCAGAACGTGATGCCTTTGTGTTAAAACAAGAAGTGGGGGGGAAAGTGTAGTCATGGTGTGGATGAGTTCAGGTCTTGAACACGAGCTCTGTGTCTAAGAGGAGTTGAAATATGAATCCCAGGTGTTCTTAGGCTCAGCTTTCTGCCCGAGCTGCCAGCTCGAGTGTGAGATGCTTTGGTTTCAGTTTGAGCAACTTTGCTGCTTCGTTCTGCATCTGTTTTCTCTATTTATAGAACAGAAGCAGTAGTCGCTTCTGATACTCCAATGTGCTGAAGATAAAGCTAGTGTTTTGATTGAGGCTCATGGTTGGGAGAAGTAAATGATGAAGTAGTCGGTGTGATGTGCTTTCTCTTAATGTTTGTAAAGGTTCAACAGCTGAAAAGGGAGAAAGGAAAGGATTTTCCCCTCTAGAATACCAGGGCCAGGCGGTTGCACCATTTTTCTCTGCTTTCTATCTATTTCTGGTCTTTTGCAATGGTTTTCTTTGAAGCTGCAGGCGCTGGGAAAAGGTCCAGCTACAAATAAAAGCAAAGACGACCTTGTGGTGGCAGAGGTGGAAATCAATGACGTCCCCCTCACGTGCAGAAACCTGCTGACACGAGGACAGACTCAGGATGAGGTACGGGCAGGACCTGCGGCTGGTTTGTTGGGCTTGGCAGCGCGCTTGGGCCTCTTTGTAAGGCTGAAAGAGTTGCAATCAACTGCAGTCAGTGGTGGTTTCCTTTTTACCAAACTCAGGCTTTTCTGGAGGCACTTTGTGTAGTGGTTTATTCACTGCGACGTCATATAATGAGCTTAGGTAGCAGGGTTGGTATCTTTTAGTGGGCACCATCCCTTTTCTCACCACTTTATTAATGTGTCTGTTCTCTTTAGAACCCAAGAACGCTTAAACACTTTGGGGTTTCTCTTTGCTTGGTTTCTCGGTGCTGAACTTGTTTCTGGGGTTTGTAATCTTTCGTAGATAAGTCGGCTGAGCGGAGCGGCTGTTTCGACCCGAGGGAGGTTCATGACAGCAGAAGAGAAAGCCAAAGTGGGCCCAGGGTTTGTATTTCTCTTTGAGCGTTCAGTGGTGGGGCTTTTGGGTTGGTTTTCATGGGGAATGTCACCGCTGGGGGCCAGAGTTAGTGGAGTATTGAGTGTTTGGAATATGTTTGCCATTAGTGTAGCGCTAAGTGCATGGCTGTTTCCCCGCCTGCCTAATACTGAGAGGTGAAAACAGAGAGTATTTAAAGTCCCTGTGGAAGGCTTTATGTCTGTACGTAAGTGTATGTATTAGATTGGTTCCGTTCTTGTGTGTGTTCTTTAGTGGAATATTTGACATTTCCTTTCCAGAGATCGTCCTTTGTATCTTCACGTCCAGGGTCAGACACGGGAACTGGTTGACAGTAAGTGCAAAATGACTCCTCTCTTCCATCATTACTTGTGGTAAAGGGGGGGGATTAAGGGCCTTTGTTATAACCAGAGTGGATTTGTACTGTAAATATCTTGGTGTTGGTAACAGATGCTTGTTGCATCCTTTGTGAGCCAGTCTGGAATGCTGGTATTAGATTTGGGTGATCTGGGTAGTTGACAAGGGCTGAAACAACTGAATTCCTTGTTTTGTCAACCAGGAGCTGTTAACAGAATTAAAGAGATCATTACTAATGGAGTAGTGAAAGCAGCTACAGGTTCTAGTCCGACGTTCAACGGAGCTACAGTTACTGTCTACCACCAGCCAGCCCCTATTACTCAGTTGTCTCCAGCAGTTGGCCAAAAACCTCCCTTCCAGTCAGGGGTGAGTAGTGAATTGCTGTGGATTTCCTTGACTGTCACTGATGACAAGATTTACCTGCCACAAAATGTACTTTGTACGTCATGGAGGACTGATTGAACTGAGCCTGAAGAGTGAGGCTCAGGTGACAGCAGCCTCCTAAAAGAAAAGGGATGGAGAGAGCAGTCCTGCTTACAGAAAAGCAAAGGGCCGACTGTGCCATCTGACACTCACCTGTCACAGGAACAAGATTTCTAGCCTCATTCTTAGAGTGAATTAATCAGCTTTTACTGTTACGTTTACAGATGCATTATGTTCAGGACAAGTTATTTGTTGGATTGGAACATGCTGTACCTACGTTTAATGTGAAGGAGAAGGTGGAGGGGCCTGGTTGCTCCTATTTGCAGCACATTCAGATTGAAACGGGTGCCAAAGTCTTTCTTCGTGGCAAAGGCTCAGGTTGCATAGAACCAGCGTCGGGCAGAGAAGCTTTCGAACCCATGTACATTTACATCAGGTATGAGGGGTCTTTAGTACCAAACAGAAACAGATGAAAGAAGGAGCTCACAGAAACACTTGTGCTGATGAGCGGTTCCTTTGTGTGTGTTTGCAGTCATCCAAAGCCAGAAGGTTTGGCAGCTGCTAAAAAGCTGTGTGAGAATCTATTGCAAACCGTGAGTAGCCCTTACAGCTGGGAGGTTTGAGAGCCTGTCACAGCTCCAGTGTGTGCCTGGCTATTGCTGCTTTGTGTGCTCTGAGCAAAACTGTCCGTGTGTCCTGAATTCCTAAGGGTGTTTTCCCTTCCAAGCACTGCTGAGTCTTTCTGTTAGTATTGGTAATGGAGTGTGGGCTGCAAAGCCTCTTCTGAGGAATAGATGGAAACTTTTAGCTTCTTTGACTGAAGTGATTCGTTTGCCACTCTATTTCCTGTGCAAGGTTATCCTGTGTGTTACAGGAATGTGTCCCACAGCCAGCAGGATGAGTGGGGGTTTGTTCTCAGTGTGTGTGTGTGGATTATTGCTGTCTCTCTGCATGCTGTGTTCTGAAAGCAAAGCCCCCTTACAGTTGTGTGGTCAAATGCCTTTTGCCTGCAAAAGGTTAATACACTCCATAATGGTTTGTGTCTAATCTGTGCCAATTCCTTGTAGGTTCATGCTGAGTACTCTCGGTTTGTGAATCAGATAACCACTGCAGTACCCCTAGCAGGTAAACCTCAGCAATACCAAAGCATGTGAAGTTGCATTCTGCAGAGCTGTACTTGCAGTTAGTTTTGTGGAAGTTCTGAACTTCCAACCCTTGGTTTTGGCAGTGAAATGAGGTGTTTTGGTGACAAACTGAATTGAAGATGCTGTTTTCCCTTTTCTCTCTCCAGGCTTCACGCAGCCTGCCGCTATCAATAGCGTACCTTCCCAGCCCTCATATTACCCTTCCAATGGCTATCAGTCTGGTTATCCTGTTGTTCCTCCTCCTCAACAACCAGTTCAGCCACCATATGGGGTACCAGGCATAGTACCACCTGCGGTACCTTTGGCACCTGGAGTCTTAACAACGCTACCTACAGGAGTTCCGCCTGTGCCAACACAGTATCCCATATCTCAAGTACAGCCTCCAGCCAGCACTGGCCAGGTACTGCCACACTTAATCTTTTGCCCTGTAGCTGTCAGTTTATTAAGTTGTTTCTTTGCTAAGAAGAACATACTTAGAGTAGTTCCAGATGGAGAACTCTTTATGGCTTTTGGATTTGTTAATGCTTTGCTGCTACTTCTGTCTGAGCAGTGACATTGTTGAATGGCTGCTTCAGCCTCTATTTTTCATATCCTGTGAGCATAAAGGATATTTGCAGGGGTGCTCGCTCCCATGGGCAACTGTTCCCACAGGCTTTGATGCAGCTCTAGGTAGGTACAATGAGTTGGAGCTACAGGCAGTGATTAGTTTCTGGAAATGAAGTACTTGTTTCATCTTGAAGTTGTGAATTTCCTTCTAGTTTTTTGGGGTTTTGCCAAGGGGACCTATTTGTGTGTTCTGCTCCTGTGTCTGAAAGGCTACATTTGGTGTATACCTATGTATATTGGTTTTGTATATGTGTATATATATGTATGCGTGATGTAGGCATATAAATGCCTATTATCAAGTTGTCTTGTCTTTTTTTCAACTTCTGCATGCCAGAGTGCACTGAGTGGTCCTTTCCTTCCTGCTGCCCCGGTTAAAACCACCCTGCCGACTGGTACACAGCCACAGGTCCAACCCCATGGTCAAAAGAGACGCTTCACTGAGGAGCTGCCGGATGAGAGAGAGTCAGGACTGCTGGGATACCAGGTGGAATAAAATCACCCATTTTACTTCATTCACCAAAGCAGAACTTGGCTGGAGAGAGATGGTTTAGCACAGTTTATCTGGGAACAGTCGTGCAAGGCCTTTGGCAGATGGCTGCAGTTGTTGCACAACCTCAGGACCACGCTTTGGTTTCTTTGAGTGGATGCACTGTTAAACTGTGACTTGCTGATGCATTGGCGCCTTGTTTTCATGCCTCAATCTTTCCTGAAGGCTACTGGTGCATTCAGGTCAAAGAGATGCCCATAGTGTGTTTCTGGTCAGTTTAAAGGGAGATTCTTTGGGGTCTGGGGGGTCTTTTGCAGGCTTGTTTGAGGGGTGGGAGGGAACTGTGGTAGTAACTCCCAAGTCTTTCCCATTTACCTTCCTTGCAGGTTGCACTTGAGAGGATTTCAAGCAGCCTGAGTTAGAATAGTTATTTTTGTTTTAAATAGCAAAGCAATTGATTTTAATTCAAGTAATTTTGAGTTCTTCAGGCTTGTATGTGAGAAAAGGGAGCTTCTGCAAATGCTCCTCAGGTGATATACCTCTGCTCACAGGCAGAAACCCTTGCTAAAACCTCTGCCTAGAGACAATAAGCAACTGCCTCTCTGTTAGCCCTACTATGACCATCTCCAGTAGAGTTTACTGTGGCACGAGGTCTGTATGGTGCTCAGAATTAGCTGACTGAGGAGGGAATGAGTTATCCATGAAGTAAGGCTACTGCTGAGGTGGAATAGGTGATGAGGTGTCTTCCCTCGTGCTTTTCAGGCACGTTCCTTACTGCATTACCCTCAGTATCTTGAGGAGAAAGCCTTTTGTTTAACCGTGGTGATTAGTGGTTTCTTCTGCTAGTTGGCAATATGCCCTGAAAAGTTGGCTTTCCTATCATTATCATTAAGGAGCTGTAGCTTACGTTGTAGTGGTAGATTTGCTAATGCCGTGTGTTTTTCTGCTCATAGCATGGACCCATTCATATGACTAATTTAGGTACAGGCTTCTCCAGTCAGAGTGAACTCGATGGAGCCGGGTCGAAGGCAGCAAGTTCCTCAGGAAAGGAGAGAGAGAGGGACAGGTGAGTGAGGGCAGGATTGCATCCAGGTCTCTCCTGATCCTGATGGAAAGCCGAGGTGATCAGTGTTTCGTGTTCCCTGCTGTGAAATAGCACCAGGGCATGGTTTGGGTTGGAAGGGACCTTGAAAGGGCATCTAGGCCACCCCCTCTCCTGTGGGAAGGGACATCTGCTAGATGATGCTCCACACAGCTCGTTGTCATTGGTCCCACTGTCTGACATTGATGAAGATACTAAATAGTACTGATCCCAGTATGGACCCCTGGGGGGGACAGCACACGAGGGACAACACTGTTACCTTTGACTCTCTGCTTGCTTAAACCAGAACTAAGGGCTTGCATTGCTTTAAGCAGGCAGTTGATGCCTCCGCCAGCTTTTCCTGTCACTGGGATGAAATCGGACTCTGAAGACAGAAATGGTGCGGGGTCTTTACCAGGCAGCCATGGTGAGTGCAGTGAATGAGAGACACTTGTAAGTCAAGTTTCCTTTCCCATATGGGTTTACACTGGTCTTAACGTGTTTAAAGCAGTGGGGGTTCTTTTTGGCTCTTCTTTAGACTGTCTAGATGAAAAGCAGCTCATGCTGCACTGCTCTGAACCCACTGGGATTAAACACACGATGCTTCTCTTAGAACCTCTGTTAATACCTGTATGAATGTGGAGAGTGTAATGGACTGAAGGACAGGTATTTTTGACCCAGAGGCACACAATCTCCTAGGCTTGTTTTGTAGCAGAGATGTCCTGTGGCTTTACTTTGTGAACAGCTCTCTCTAGAGGTACTGTCGGTGGGAGTTGTGGTTCAGGTGTGTATGCACAGACATGAGTTATGTCTGCAAAGGACACAAGTGCTCTCAGAGCTCATCTTCTCTTAGAGCTGTTTGCAGCTCGGTAAAACATGGCATCACTTGAGCTCTTGGGGTAGTTTGGTGCCTGGCAGGTGTGCAGGTGCCTCACGTTAGGCTCTTTAACCGCAGTTTCTCTGCAGTATTGCTCCCAGAGGTTGTTCTTCTGTTAGCTTGCTTTTGGGATGTTGACGTGTTGATCTCTGTAACGGTGACGTTGCCATCGCTGACACCCGGTTGCTAACTTGCCCTTTCTTGTGTGTTTCTTTCTTCTTTCTCTGTTCTCTTACATGGTTCTGATGGATCACATGTGCTGTTGCTGCTGCTGTTGCGTGTGGCCTTCGACCTTGGATGACCATTGGCCTTGTGACCTCAAAATGGTGTCCAACTAACGATTTACAATTAACGTCTTTTTTTATTAACTCGTTTTGGGGCATTTTATCTCTTTTTATTTTGATTTTTTCCTTCTTGGGGGCTGGGGGGGGGTGTTTTGTTTTCCCCTTCTAGATCATCAAGCAAAGAAGATGAAAACTGCAGAAAAGGGCTTTGGTTTAGTGGCATATGCTGGAGATTCATCAGATGAAGAGGAGGAACATGGGGGCCATAAAACCGCAAGTACCTTTCCACAGGGATGGAGTTTGGGGTACCAGTACCCGTCCTCACAACAGCGAGCTAAACAACAGATGCCATTTTGGATGGCACCGTAAAAGCTGCAGAGAAGAGTTTTCATTCATCTGGTTTCTTTTCCCCCCCTTTAGCAATAATGCATGTATATTACAGCCTGAACTTTGCAAATACCCCTTGTTTTTACAGTTGCAGAAGCTAAAAGGTTCAGTGTTCCCCCCTTTGAAAGGAATCCATCGTTTTTAAACTCCTTATTTCTGCAGTGAATCTGTCAAATAAAACCCCACCATGAATTGAACTAGTGGTGACAGGGCTAGGCCCTTGTGCAGTGGGGGAAGCACTGTGAAGAGAAGAGAGGGAAGGCTCCATTGTTCCAGGATCACTTAAAAATGGCCAGAGGCAGTCCTGCTGCCTTCACCCTCCACCTGGTGCTTGTGTTCTGTGGAGTGCTCCTGCGCTCAGCCTGTGTTTGCAGCCCTCTTTGAGCTGATGGTGACTACAGCTTCAGTGTTGGGACGTTGAGCCAAGGAAAGGAATGTACAATTGCTCTGACGAAGCGGAGGAGCAGGGTTCTTCAACCTCTTCCTTTGTGTTTTACTGCTCAAGCATCTCCTGTCACTCAGCACCGGGGCTTTTCTTCTGCCCCACACCTCCTCCTTCCAGCTGGATGCGAGGGCAGGGGCGCACATGGGTTCGTCTCCCATCTTCTGCCCTCCCTCTGGGCTTGGTTCCATGGCACGTTCACACAGGACTCCTACTGAGAGGCTGACTCCATCTCTTCGTTCATTCTCCACTGCTCCTGGCTCACGGTGGGCGCCAGCCAAGGACCGCTCCTGCCGTGAACCGGGGCACAAGCTCCTGGCCTGGTGTGATGGCTATGAACCGGAACAGAACTCTTGTGCCTGGAGAAGGGCTGTGCCGAGGTGATGCTCGGCGTTTGAAACGGGACAATCGGCTTTAACCTGGGGCTGCGTGGTGCTGTTGTGCCCCGAGGGCCGCGCTGCCTCCCCTGGACAAGCCCGGCCCTTCCCTGTGTTGTTGAATATTTGGACCCCTCCTGTCGTGGCGATTAAAAGTACCGAGAGTCCGGGTCTGGCCGCTCGCTGGGGTGCGGGGAGCGCGCAGAGGGAGCGCGCAGAGGGAGCGGCGCCGCGATCGCGCCTGCGCTGACCCCTCCGGGCCGCCGTCCAGCCCCGCCCCTCGGCGCGGCGAGGGCGGGCGCTGCTGGCGGCGGAGGAGCCGCCGCCATTTTGGTGCCGCCGCCTCAGGCCGCGGCGCGGAGGAGCCGGCGGAGGAGGAGGAGACCGGGGCCGGGCCTCGCCTCGGGATCCACGGCCGCCGCTCACGATCGTTCTCTCCGCTTCAGCGGCTGCTGCGACGCTGAGGAGATGGAGTCCGGAGCGCGGCCGGGCGGCGGCGCCGCGCCGGGGCAGTCCCGCGAGTACAAGCTGGTGATGCTGGGCGCCGGTGGTGTCGGCAAGAGCGGTGCGTGAGCGCCGGGGCGGCCCCGCAACCCTCTCGGCTCGCTTGGGGCCGCGCAGGCAGCGCCGGGGGCCGCGGGAGGGTGGTTCCTAACGGGGGTGTCCGGATGCTCTGGGTCGGGGGGGGGGACACGGAGGCATCGCACTCTGGTTCCCGGCGTCTCTCTGGGCTTGCAGCGGGCATGGGTCTGGTTCGGCTGCCGGGAAGCAGCGTGGTGAGGCGCGCTGTGGGCTGGATGCTGAGGCGCAGGTGCTGCCCGGCCCGTGCGATTGTGCCTCTGACTTTTGTCTCTAGCCATGACCATGCAGTTCATCAGCCACCGCTTCCCGGAGGATCACGATCCCACCATTGGTAAGGAAAGGCGCTCTCCTCTTTGCTGTTCAGGCCCTCCCCTTGCAGGTGAAGCTCTTGTGGGGTCCGTTGCTTGGGAATACTCGGTTGAAAGCAAGCTGTGCATTGGGCTGTAAGTTGAGGACCAAAGTCCTTTAGGTTACTCAGTTAAAGGCATGAAGAGTTCTGAGGCTGCTGGGAGGACTGGCACAGACATAGCCTGAGGTTTAGCTCTTCAGTGCTTTTCCTGTCCCATATATTCAGGCCATTCGCTATCTCCATTTGTATGTTGGCAGGGAAAGGCTGGAAACCTGCTGGGGTTAGAATGAGTTGCCTGTAAATCCACTCCCCATGCTCAATGCTAGGAGCCTGTCAGACCCAGTTGTGTTCTGTGGTTTAGAACTGGAGAGGGAGGGAAGCGCTCCCCACCTTCCTCCATTGCTGCAGAACTTCTGCAGCATCTCAAGAGAAACCTTTCCCAGCAGCGTCAAAGGAAAAGTGGGAAAAGCGGCCGGCTTCTTGTTGGGAGCAGCTGCTGTAGTGTGGGAGAGCGGGCTCAGGAGCACAGCATTCATCGTCTTGTAAGGGAACAGCAGCTTGGGGGGGCAGCGCTTCCGTGAATTCCGGGTATGTTCTGGCTTTGGGAGGAGGGGAACGTGTTTCCTCTGTGCTTCGACCTGAAGTGTCCGAAGTGAGGCTGAGCAGTGGGGTCAGAAGGAGCAGGGACAGTGCTGGGACTTCAGCAAGCGCTCGGGAGGATCTTGGGTCCCATCATTTGGTGTTAAAGGGAGCTCAAGACTAACGTGGCAGGGGGAGGCTCCCAGCTCGGGTGCTTCTGGTGTGCCGCTCTCTTTGAGCCCTGGTTGCCAACCTTGTTCTCTCCCATGTGCTGCGAATTCACAGAGGATGCTTACAAAATACGGATACGCATTGATGATGAACCTGCCAATCTGGATATCCTGGACACAGCAGGACAGGTATGGCAGTAATAAGACCTTTAGGAGGATGTTTAGTCTCTAATGGTCAGGCATAGGGACACAAACCCTGTAAAAGTGTTCATATCTTTGCTTTTTGGGCTTTCCTAAGCATTGTGTTGCTCACAGCATCTGTATCACACTCTGTATTTAGGCGCCTCAGGATGGTGCTCTGCTTTCAGGCAGTGCTTTTCTCTGTTGCACCTTTGTGTTTGTGATCAACAAGCAATAGGTATTGGTGATAAATGGCATGTTGGTGTGATCTCTCTGGCGAGGAAACTCACTATTAATCCCAAACATGTATTACCTTGTCCTGCAGTAACAGGACATTAGAATGGTGTAGGTTGGAAGGAACCTTAAAGCTCCTCCAGCTCCAACCCCTGCCACAGGCAGGGACCCCTTCCACCGGAGCAGCTTCCTCCAAGCCTGTGTGTCCAGCCTGGTCTTGAACGCTGCCAGGAATGGGGCAGCCACAGCTTCTCTGTGCCAGCACCTCACCCCCTGGCTGAGCACTGTTTCACATTGCTTCTGTGCACGGGGGTCCATTGTGAGCAGATCAGAAAGCGATTGTGCCGCTGAAATGTCCTCGTCTGTTTGCAGGCAGAGTTTACGGCCATGAGGGACCAGTACATGAGGGCTGGGGAGGGCTTCATCATCTGCTACTCCATCACGGACCGGCGCAGCTTCCACGAGGTGCGCGAGTTCAAGCAGCTCATCTACCGCGTGCGCCGCACCGACGACACCCCCGTGGTGCTGGTGGGGAACAAATCCGACCTGACCCAGCTGCGGCAGGTAAATGGCACAGACCAGGCCCACAGCCGCAAGCTCTTTGTGTGGGAAAAAGCAGGAATACAAAGGGTTCAGTTTGAACCCATCGCCCCGTGTCCTGTCGCTCCAGTCCCTGATGAAGGTCTCTCTCCAGCATCCTTGTAGCCCCCTTCAGACACTGGGAGCTGCTCTGAGGTCTCCACGCAGCTTCTCTTCTCCACTTCCCAAAATGACTTTGTTGTTTCATGAATGTCCAGAGGGTTTCTTGCAGATGTTGCATTGCTACAGAAGTGAGGAGTGAAAGTGAAAGAAAAACAAGTTTTCAGAGAAGGATGTAGAAATTGGTGGCTATGAGCTGTTCTGGGCCTGGGAAGCTGCATGCACAGCTCCACAGAGGCAGAGTAAGAAGTGGTAGAGAAATAAGCTTGGTACCAGCACCAGTGTGGCAGCAGGGCCAGGGCAGGGATTTGTGGTGAGGCTGCATCTTGAATCCTGTGTTCAGTGCTGGGCCCCACTCTACAGGAGAGACATTGAGGTCTGGAGCAGGGCCAGAGAAAGGCAATGGGGCTGGTGCAGGGCCTGGAGCACAGTGTGATGGGAACGGCTGAGGGAGCTGGTGGGTTCAGTTTGGAGAAGAGAAGGCTCAGGGGGGAACCTGATGGCTCCCTGCAAGTGCCTGACAGGAGGATGGAGCCAGGAGGGGGCTGGGCTCTGCTCCCAAGGAACAAGGGATGGGACAAGAGGAA
>WYDI02030097.1:0-18420 GCA_009867235.2 Psittacus erithacus
GCTATTAAAGGGTGAGTGGGTCCTACTGATCACTCCTTGACTCTCCAGTCTACGGATCAGCTCATGGATGGGAATCAAGGAGTCTCGGTTGGTGCGATATTGCCGCCGATTCACTCTCCCAGGAAAGAGCCACTGACCATCAGGAGCAAGAATGGGGTGTAGGAACACATACAAAGTAAGGAAACAATAATGATCTAGTGCTAGCTTTCCTACCAGGACCAATGACAGTATGTGATTCCCTGGGAAAAAATCAGAAATGGAAAGGGAAAATGCTCAAAACAGCATCTTGTCCTGGAAGAAAGGATGACATGATGAGGAAGGCAACTGCACATATATTTTTTTGAGAAAGCCCTATTGGGACTGTCCTATTTGGCAGGTGGATTCTCCTTGGGCCCTGAAGCACTATCTTTTTGGAATGGATGCTGCCATGATGGATAGGATCTTTAAATCAAGGGGAAGCAGTTATGCATCCTCCAAATCTAGTTTTAATTCAAAAACCTGAAGTATGGAAGAGCAAAACAGCAGACAAAAAAGGAGAAGAGAAAGAAGAATAATAATAAGAATG
Organism: Psittacus erithacus; assembly: GCA_009867235.2. Classification (NCBI taxonomy): domain Eukaryota; kingdom Metazoa; phylum Chordata; class Aves; order Psittaciformes; family Psittacidae; genus Psittacus; species Psittacus erithacus. The sequence goes on from WYDI02030097.1 coordinate 566, forward strand.
AAGACTAATGTGGATAACAGTAGATAAATCATCAACAAAAATGTGGATATAATTCACTGAAGAATTTGAGTGTGTCCAGAAAGCAATAACTGAAATATTTTTATGTTGGTGCAAGAAGCTCGGACAGCATGCTGCAAGAACAACTATTACCGGTGTAAGAGATGAAACCAAGTATTAAGGAAATAATAAAAGTAAGATGGACTAATAATCATTATTGCAGTACTTAAGGGGCTGCTCTTTTTGGGGTAGAATGAAATAAATAATGAAAAACCTATAAGGTTTTAGAAATGAAACTCTCAGATTTATGCCCTCCATGGCACTATTTTTTATACCTTTAGGATTGTTTAGTATAGCAAAATGAAAGCCAAGTGTGGAAAAGACTATTCTCTAAATACAGCTAGGCATGAATACCTGTGACATTCAAGAGCTATCTGAGGAAAGTGTTGATATAAGAAAAAATAAATATGACCTGGCAATAAATAAACTAAGGCTGAAATTCAGAGGAGTATTTCTTTCAGAGCAGAGACATCCTGAAAAACAGCCCAGAGTTGCAAATGAGGCAAGAAAATGCTGCTTTCACTAACAACAAAACCTCTATAACCTCTAACTTTGTTTAGTGCACAACTTGACATATGTTCATGAAAGGATCTTCTTTTATTTTTTTTTTCCCTTTTTTTTTATTTATTTAATTTTAATATATTCCAGGCACTAACATGGAAAGTATTACAAAAACATAGAAAGTGGCAGAAGCATAAAATACCCTGTATAGCTAAATCACCTGGCTTTGAAGAAAATCGCAGAAAGAGGCAGACAATCTATGTAATAAGGTGCTTCTCTACAAGAAAAAAAATCACTTACTAAAGAGGGGATTGGGATAGAGACCAAGTTAATACCACAGGCAAACAGCAATAGAGGAAAAACCTGCTGTGAAGTATTTCATTTTTGTGATTCTTTAACAATTTACAGAAGGAATGTCACATAATAGAAGTTTGGCTGTCTTTTGGGAGTCATAAATAAAATAGAACTGTAACCAAAGCACAGAAGAAAAAAGACTTTGCAGATATTTAATTCTTATTTATGCTTACTTCCATAACTTATGACTCAAATGTAAATGTGAAAGCTCGCAGCATATAATAATTCAAACTCTTATACATTCTCCTGCTGTAGTCTGTCTGCTAAGTGTTTCCAAAGCCTCAACTTGCTGCTTTAATTTACTGCTTTCTACCCAGTGATTAGAGAAAGGTTTGAAAAGGTCTTCAGAAAAAAAGTGGTGAGCTATCTCTAGGATTTGTTGCTGCGGACTGTTCATCTGTGATCAATACTGTGTAGTGGTCTGGGTCTCCTCCTTGATCTCCTGAGAGCCTGCACTTCAGCTGGGGGAACTGCCGGGAAGCAGATTTCATGCAGGCAAACAGACGGCTCATTTTCTTCATGCTGGGCGCATGGATCTTCAGAGTATCTGGAAAAATTAGGACAAAATATTATTTCTTGATGAACTGTTAGTGCATACTAAAATATTAACCAGTAAATCCTATTAAATATGATTTAAACTTAAAGAATAAATGACCCCTTTATTAGTATTCTTCGTCAGAGCCACATTCAGGAGCAATAAATATACCAAGGAAATGACAAGTTTTGCAGGAGTAAACTGTGAAAACCCCAGAAGATTACCTTTGATTTATCTCTAAATTCAGTTTGGATCCAGTAGGTTGCATAGATGACTGGACTGCAAATTTTCTTCATGGTATTCCCTCATCCTTTCTGCCCACAGCAGAGAAAGTGAGGACTGGGAAAAGAACTGAAACCTGAGGGATCTGCTTTGCTTCCCTTGTTTCAAGCCACAGCATCTTCAGCCTTGGCCCAGACTGAGAATAGAGTGGTCTCTGGGATTAACTGCAAGTTGAATGTTTCCTGAACAGACTTTCATTTTAGTCTAGCCCCAATCCAGCATGTCCTTTACATCAGATCTATCAGATGCATTGAATTTGCTGGCTTTAAAACTACTGAAAATTTCCTTTCCCTTCTCCAAAGCTAGGCATTCTCTGCAGTAGAGCTATGACAGGTCTTGATGTTTGGCACAAGTGCTGTGAAGGCATAGGAACTATGTGGGACAGGGCTCTGGAACATGCGTTTTCTTTGTTTTATTTTTTTTTGTTTGTTTGGGGTTTTTTTGTTTTTGTTTTTTTTTTTCAATGCCATAGAGCTGTGCTTTCATTTTAAAGGGGCAAGCTCTGCATCTCTCCTTACCTATTACCACTAGGTGACTGTAGCAATACACAGGAGAAATGTCCTTTCTAAAGCCATAATGAACTGCTACATTTACACAAGTTCTGTGTCATTTAAGAAATATACTGCCATGTTTAGATGTTTCATATCTTATAGAGGTCACCTTTGAGACAAAGCTGTCACTTCTGATGGACCTGGCAACTCACTTCAGACAGGTCTCGCTGAAGAGATCTTTTTGCAGGGTTACTTTGCAAATCTCCTCCCAGTATGACAGGCCTCATCTCTCTGCTCAGTTGCTTTGCAGGACCCCCAAGGCAGGTGAAGCAGCCGTGAAAAAAATAGGAAATGGCTTTGGGGTGGTTATATTTGTTGGGTGCCTGGCAGTTAGCTGCAACCACAGTGACATTTTGGCACTAGTAATTAAGAAAGAAGATAAAATAGTCCAAAAGGAGCCTTATTTTAAATTGTGGAATACACCAACAAATCTTCAAGAAGTACTGGAATGCCAGCTTTACCACCGTGGATGGCAAGTAACTGCATCTCAGCCACTCCAGTAAGTGAGAGTATGTTGCATGATCACTACTACATCTGCCCTCTTTTCTCAGTCCTTTCTGCACTCTCCTTATGTTCCAGATTATTCATCCGTGTGTTACATCCTTGGTGGTTAATGTTGCCACGGGACTGCCATATGACATCTTCTTTCTGAGGCCATATTTTACATAGTACCTCTGAACTCTTCCAGCTGGGGAATGCCACAGCCAGGTATAGGAAACGTTTTAGCTTGATACAGTTCAGATTGCGTAATGACACTGCTACTATATCTTAAAAGTTCAAACTTTTGCAGAATGAGACATAGCAAGAATAAGATTTACGGTACGACTGACTACCTTCTTTTCTTGTATGACAGAAAAACATGATGGGAACTTTGCTGTATGGTACATCTTTACTCCACGTAGAAATGTTTGTGTTTTTGGGGGTAGAGCAACAATTACTCTTCTTCACAGAACCATAGGCATTGCTATGATCTGTTGCACCCGCAAAGAATCCAAAATATTCTCTTCTTGGTGGCCACTAAATTGCTCCCGTGCCACTAATTCAGAATTCAGGTATGCTGCAGTGACAGCAATCATTACAGTTTTGAGGAAGGTCCTTCAGCTTACCCTTGTGGAAGACTTTTCTTCAGATTTTCCTATGGAGACTATCATCAACAGCATAATTGCAGGCAGCCTAAGGCAAAGTTATGGGGAAAATTATGCTGCTTAGCTAAAATTCTGGTACTGAGTACTTAAAGGGTTCATATGCACATACAAGTTTATCGAAAGATGATATGCGCCTCTGCATGAAAAACCTATTTGCATTCCTGCTCTAAGCAAATAAAATTTGGAGAAATAAAAATGAACAAATACCTGGTTTTAGTTGGCATGCACAGTTATTTTTTCCAGAAAAAGAAAAAGTCTTAGCTAACACTACTTGCGTCCTCCTGAAGCCTTAATGTGTTACAGCACTCTGGTAGTGGATAATAGTTGAATTAATATATAAGGAGTATAACTGTTTCTGTAAATGTGACCTTGTTTTTTAGCCAAAGCAACACACCAGTGAGAATCAAGGAAGTGTTCATCTAACTTTCCTAAAATTTGCTGTGGGATTCCGTGCTGCTAACCTTGATTTGTGCTCTCCAAGGAAAGCAATAAGTGTTAGAAAAATAATAGCTAGACAGATTTCAGAAGCTCCACGATTTAGTTGAAGTATTTATCTGTAGTTCATGTAACCTGAACTATCCAGGTTTCCTGTAGCAACAAAATTTCTGCCAGAACAGAGTGGAATTGCAAAAATCTCAGAGAGGAATCAAAAAAGCTCATTACTTCCATGCTTCTGTTTCCAGCTTGACATTTGGAGAAACTGATTTTTCTGAACGTTTCAGAAACACGATTGAGTGATGATCCATGGCAGTCTGGCTAGCAGGTGTGTGAGTTTGGCAAGCTGATCCACCATCCCCCTGGTAAAGTCCCTGTTCTCTGTGCATGTAACTGCAGTAAAGTTTAAGTGTGCTAAGGGGCAGTACCAGAACATGTAGAGGAGGATTGTTCACAGAGTGGGCTGCTCTAGGAAATGAAAATCTGAGGAGTCAATTTGCCCTGGGAAAGCAGCTGGCTCTTTTTTATCAGCTATGACAATTTGTTTTGGCTTTTCTTTGCCCACACAGAAGCTGAAGCCGTTTGAAAATGGCAGTTTCCACTCCTTTCAAGATGTGTGGGCTGAATATGAAACAGATGGTAAGATCTGATTGTTGTATGTCCTGAGTGTACCTTCACTGTACTGAAACAGTCACTTAAGAAAAGGAGATATATCATCATTTAATCACTGAAGCAATGCAGAACAGAATTACACAGGGAAGAGGGTTTTCTTTTCCAGTTTGTATTTTGACAGAGCACATAGACAGCATTTCAATCATCAAATTCTAGTTGTCAAAGTCATCATAAATCCAGGATTCATGATAATGACATACTGGAAAAGGTTGGTCCTATGGAGTTACATGTAATAATTATGAGGAATACTAGAGAGCTCTGAGGGGTCAGCCTGAAACGCTATTTCTATGATACCTCTGCAGCATTTACCTGGATGTCTTGAAAGCTCAGGAGAAATGAGGCATTTCTACATTTCCAGTTCACTCAAAAAAATTCCCTGTCATTTTCCTGCCTTCCATAAAGTCCTTTAAAATAAACCATTTTCTTCCCTACTCCCCAAGCAGGGAGGGGAGTAATCATAGAAAAAGTGCTAAGGAGAAAATATTTTCGTAGCTCAGTCACAGGTACTGGAAATCAACATTGCAGTCCTGCACACACAGTACGTAATGTTTGTTACCATGGATATGATTGAAGGAAAAATTATAACTTTGCAGGTGGTGTTACGGATGGCAATTCAGGAACTCATGCATCAACAGTAACTGCAGCTGTACTGAGAGAGGAGAATACAAGCAAGGAAGACCAGAGACTTCAGCCCTTTCTTAGACTTTGACCACTCAGTGCTTGTCACTTCAATTTCCACATACATCTTTATATCGGATGTTAATATTACTAATTACCTGAAGAAAAATGTCACAAGATTGCTGGTTTTGTTCAACTGCATTAAGATTGTTAGATGTAGAGAGAGAAGTAAAAGAACATAGTGAAAAGGAGATTGCTGTAAAAACTGATGTGCTGATACCCAAGTTCTGCTGTAATTGCCCTTTCCATGCTTATCAATCACCATGCTTGAGCCCATATAAGAAGCTGAATCTATGCTAATATATTAAATGGGATCAACTAACACCAACTTGCATAGAACAGTTCTCAACTATATAGATAAACTCCCTTTAAGACCAAAACAAGCTGGCTGCCTGTGAACTGTCTGCTGGGAACAGTTCCAGTAATGCTCTCCTTGCTTTTCAGAGTGCTGGCTGGAAGGCCTGCACAGTGCTAGGGAATTTTAGCAGGTTACTATGGCAGATAATTGTCTTCTAGTGCTAGAGGATATTTTCCATGTGCTTGAATACAGTGCTGTTGATATAATCAGCAAGGGTTGTTAAGAAAGCAGATAGCTCTCAAGCCATATGTTTATTCCTGGACATCTAATGGAGAAAATAGGAATCCCTGTTTGATTCCATTCATTAGATTTTACAGATTGCTTGAAGGGAAGCAATTAGTAACCAAGTTTATTTTAGCTACTTGCAGTAAACTGAAACTACAAGAAACACCGACATACTGCAATGCCTAGCTAAGCTAGAATGCTGTTATTCCATGTATAACGGGGATGTTTCTGCAAAATCCATGTTCTAACAAAAATTCTAACAAAATCCCAAAAGGTCACATAATCACAGAACGATTGGGTTGGAAGACCATCTGAAGGTTGCCTAGCCCAATCCCCCCTGCTAAAGCAGAGTCATCTACAGCAGCCTACACAGGATCGTTTTTGGTTGGGTTTTGAATGCCTCCAGAGAGGGGCATTCCACAACACTCCTGGGCAGCCTGTTCCCGTGCTTTGCCACCCTCAGTGGAAAGAAGTCCTTCCTCACATTCAGATGGAGCTTCCTGTGTTTGCGCCTATTGCTCCTATCACTGAAAAGAGTCTGGCCCCATTCTCTTGGCAGCTGCCTGTAAGATATTTGCATTCATTGAAAAGATTCCTCCTCAGTTGTCTTTTCTCAAGGCTAAACAGATATTACAGTGTGAATAATTTTACATTTGCCTTTCTATTTGTCTCTTCACAATAGATATTTTTTCTGTTGTAGCCTTAGGATGGGAAAAATACTCCAAAAAAATAGTCTCCAAATTCAGATGTACTGACTAGCATAAACTAATGATGCAAAAGATATACAACAAATATGTACAAATCATACCTGATGTATAAATCTCTAAGATTAAACTTTTTATTTAAACACTTTTACATTTTAGGGTTATTTTTCAAAACAGACCACAACTTACTCTCAGACTGGTGCCTTAGTTTCTACAAGCATCAGAGAATTTATTTTTGAAATTTTCCTATAGTTTGTGTCTATTGGCAAATAAAATATTACATGCTGCAACTGCTGAACTCAGGACATATGTACACACCAAAATTGAGAAGGAAACTTTATTTATGAAATATTTTTAATGGTTAGTGCACTAAAGACTAAAGACTAAAATCATTCTCTGCCTTTCTCAAAATTGGAGACCAGTGTTCTTTTCATTTTCTTCCAATGACATCTGTTCTGCTTTGAAGAACCCACTTTATCTATTGTCTTCAAATGTGCTGTATGCATAACATAATTACAGAAGAGTTGATCTTCAAAAACACTTCTGGAGGTCATCTGGTTCAACTCCCCTGATCAAGTAGGGACATCTAAAGGCAATTGCCCAGGATGGGTTTTCAAATGGGTTTTGAATATCTCCAGAGAAGGAGACGCCACTACCTTTCTGGGCAACCTGTGCCAGTGCTTGATCACCCTCCCAGTGAGAAAGTATTCTTATGCTCAGAAGGAGTCGCTTATGTTTCAGTGTGTGATCATTGATTCTGGTCCTGTGAAGGAGCACCACTGAAAAGAGCCTGGCTCTATTTTCTTTATACCCTCCCTGCAGGTATTAATATATATTGATGAGATACCCCTGAACCTTCTCTTTTCCAGGATCCAAGCTCTCTCAGCCTTTCCTCATAGGAGAGATGCTTCAGTTCTTTATGCAGTCTTCAGCCAAGAATTTCCATGTGAAAGCTCAAGGCTTTCATGCTGAAAATATTAGGAACAAATCGTTCATTTGGGGCAAGTGTGGAAGATGAAAAGGGGTTTGTACAGAAAAGTTGCTGGATAAGTTGAGAAACCCATATATAACCCAGAACGCTTTGTGCATGCTGGCATTATAGCTGTCCTCCAAGAGATGGAAATTACTTTGATTGACCATGATTGAGGAATCAGCTAATTTCCAGAGAACAGAGATCGTACTGATGGGTTTTCAGTAGAGCTGAAATCTCTTCCTAAAATTAAAGACGAAAATTAACGGGATAATACAAAGGTAGGGTTTTTAAATGACAGTTTTAGACTGGGGAGATAAACATCAGCGAGTAAATGAAAAAGCAGAGGAGTGGACAGTAGTACAAGAATAATGTTACCCTTGTGTGCATTATTGTTAGCTCTGGTAACTGCAGAGGAACAAAGAGTAGAGTCCTGTTTATTTGCATTTGTTTTCTGTTTGAGAGACAGCCCAAGAAGTAAAATAAAATGAGAGCCTACTCAAATACCTGCTCCATTTCCCCTTAAATTGAATTTCTCATTTTATCAGGAAGCAATAGTTGCACTGATATTAGACAGGCAGCTAAAAGGTCAGCAAGTTCCCTTGGTTGCCTTTCGTCAAGGGTTTTTGAATTGTCTGTGAATAAAGATCTCCCAGGAGGAAGGCAGACCTGAATTTCCTGTCATCTTGAAGACAGCAATGAATTTGAAAATGTTACAAAAAGCATAAGGGACTTGAAACATACCTTCAAATGCACTGCTGATGCCAATAGCTTCCCATGTAAACACACACACAGAGTTGTTTTGGATTTGTTCTGTCAACTTTTTGTTGTGAAACAAATTGTTATACAGCTGCCCACCTTGAATATTGAATGAAACTGATGGTTTTCCATTACTGCAGTATGCTTAATCGGGACTACGATATTTCTGGGTTAGCTGTGGTGCTGGCACACTCCCAACAGTGATGTGCTAAGCTGCTTTTCGTTTTCCCTCATACCCTCCTGTGGCTTGCCTGACTGCCCCATCCCATCCTGCTTACTCGTAGCCCTTGGTGCTCTATAAAAGTTCCAAGGGGTAAAATAGTTTTAACAAGTATCTGGACAAAAAGAAAAAGCTCTCTTACTCATGAGGAGCATTAATCATTCCAGGAAACATAAGTTTCTCTCCAACAGGCAGAGCTAAAGTCATCACTTTTTCTTAACATCTGTGGAGAGACATTTCTTATTTTTATAGTGTTAATGGGGGACATTTTCTCAGAAGATACTTCAGTTGTTAAAGCCTCTATTACTATTTTTTCCACCCTTAGCTTAGTTACAGAAACCCAGTAATATCTTTAAACAATGTATTTGCAGCTGCACATATATTGAGTACTGCAACAAAAGGCTTACGAGGGTGAATGAATGTGCAGTTTAAGCCCAGAGACCAAGCCTGGTTTTCAGTGTTCTATCATGTAGCAAATAGTGTGGAAAACTGTTTAGTTCAGAAATTCTGTGTGATACTAAATTTGCACGTAAGAAAATTAAAGCCCACTGTAATCAGAAAAAGCCTACAATGTTCTTAGGACGCTCAGGAAGTTGGTGCACAATGACTGCTAGTAGAATTTTTACTCTGTACTCATCTAGTTATTCAGAGATATGTTTTTACTGAAAACAAATTAATGTTTCAATGCAATTGCTGCCCTCTTGAGTAACTGATGTGTCCATTACAAGTTTCTATGAAAATAAAAACAAGCGGAAATGAGGGAGTTTGACAGCTCTTATAAGAATATAAGATTTATATTATAATTATTTGCCTGTTTCCCTCTAATCCCCTGTTCAGAAGATGTTTCAGAATAGACTATTGACACAAACTCCACAGGAAAAATAAGATACTTATTGTTGTGTAGTCTGGAAGATTTGCAGAGGAAAGAAAACTCTTATTTAGATAGGAATGATTAGAGTTTATCTCATCTGAGAATCTAATTATTAATATTATAAAAACTGTTCAATAAAGTGAAGAAATTGTTTTCTTTAGCCTTACCATTCATTTAGAGCTCCTTTTAAATCTGCCTGTGGCAATTCTAGGCAAGCGTGAGGCACAGAAATGCTGACACCATGGCACGAAGGGGATAACCAAGGAATACGGAGGTTTGCCACTTACATTCCCTATCTTATAATCACATAGGTGCATAGATCCATGCATATTAAAGCAAATACTTTTCACACAGTCACTAATGGATTTGAAAGAACTGGAGATCAAGCACAAACAAAGTTATCTCTGAATTTTATGAATTTGAATTTGCTACCTTAAGTGGAAAGCCTGGGTCCTCTAGAATACGTATTCTGAAACACTTCCTCCACCCCTACAGATTGCAGAAGATGAGGGTGATGAAAGTGAGATTATACTACTACTGATGGTTATATTGTGCAGGTATTTACCTACAGACATTTACCTGTTCCTTGTCTCTAAAAAGACCTTTTAATATCTGAAACTTGCTTTGCAGTCAGCTGCATTCTGAGGATACAAATAAGTTTGTATCAAAAGGAATATGGCAACACAAATCCAAGCCAAGTAATTTTAGATACTCCAGCTCTCTAATTATTTCCTAAATTTTAATAATATTTTGAAGGGTGTTGACTCGATGCTTTTTGATTTGTGCTGTCTGATAGGTTACATATTACTGCAGTTCACAGAAGTTATCTCCTGCTCTGTTATTTTGGTTGCAAATAAAACGCAAAACCCACGCATGCTAATGGGATTCCCAGAAGGGAAAAAAATATGCAAAACTATGTAAAAGCCACAAAAGTAATTTGGTTTAATTAAATAAGGCCTAAAATTTTTATTTCCCCAATGGATGCATTACCTGAATCAATAAGAGTGTGTACAGACTAAAAGCAGAAGACTACAAATCCAATCACAAAGCCTTTTCACTATTGCTCTGAGCAGCTGCAAAATGGATCATTTGGTAACACTTTCAATTAAAAATCCCAAGGACGTATTTCATGCATATCTACAATGAAAGCAAATGCTAAATAAATACCTATTTACTTGCAATAATCAGTTACTGAAAGTAACTAGTACTAATGCAGACCACTGATACTACTAATAGAGGTCTCTGTCTATTACATGGTAGAGAAGTTTGTTCTGGTTTGTAATACACGGTGTTCAACATAATAAAGCAATCTAAGGGTTTTTATTGTTAAAGCTTTTAAAACATTCTGCCCTGTAATTTCTTTTCCAAAGAAGAAAATGTACCCTAGACTTCAGTGCATACCTATTGATCAGATATCCATATGCAGTACATTCACTGCTACAGCCTCTGGTTTTCTCAGGTCAACAAGGTGCTCATAGTGGGATTTCTTTTTGTGGGTGCCACTGGTGTGCTGTAACCTCATAGTCTTGGCTGTGGCCACCTTAGGGACTTTTCCTTGCAGCGCATGCACTGCGATGGTCCCAAAACCAGGAGCAACACTTTTCTGCTCCTCATCTCCATGTGATGTATTGCTTTTATGAGAGAGAAGAATGCACCATGGCCAGCACAAAAGTCCTCCACAATCTGGAGTGGTGCTGAGCTCCCTTGGCCAGGGGCCTCAACCAGCCCATGAAACAACAGCATCAACCCTCTGCCTGCCAGCTAACAGGATGGGGGTAGGCCGTGCCCCGAGAGGAAAGGCTGGGCACTATCTGCTGCATGCATTTGTTCCTGTGATTTCCGAAAATTCTGTCTGAAAGAGTCTGCCAGTCCCCAGTGCCAGATGCTGTGCAATAGCCTTCTCTCACCAAGAGGAACAGCAATGGGAAGTGCTTACTCATCTGCCCACTGTAGGCCTCTGTGAAAACAAACACAACCTGAGATGAAAGATGTTGTTCTCCCTTCCTAGTTCACATGACAGTTTTGGCTGACCCACAGGCTCATTTTACACCCCCGCTGCCCCACTCATACACCTTAAAAGAATGAACACAACACTAAAATAGTTTCATAGCTGCTCCCAGTTGCCTAAAAGAGTGTCCAGCCTCCTACATGGAGATGTTCAAGGAAAAACCAAACCATGGCAACTTCCCCCAACAAAGGAAGAATACTATACATTTTATGGAGGCAGAGCAAAACTGCAATCTTATCAAGTGCATATATCAGTTGTGTCTACATGGGCACAGTGAAATAAGGTCCTAAAAATCATCCTTGCAGTTTTGTAAACAAACTATAAGATCTTATCTGGTGTATAATTTTATCTGCTCATGTGATAGATTTATTCTGTTAATACGAAACATGACTTTAAAAAATTGTGATTGCCTGCAACCTAAGCAGTCTTGATTGTATCAACATTTTGCTGTAAGGCAAAAATGTGACTCTGAAAAATACACTGATCTTGTGCAATCTGGAACTTACATGGGAGAGATGTTATCAAGAGGTATCCAAACATTAGTTACAACTCCAGAAAAAAATAAAAAGAGAGAGAGATCTGTATGGTAACAATAAACTGTTTGTCTTCCTCAAGACATTGACTGTAGTCCATTGCTAAAGTCTACTTTGTAGGTTTAAAGAATAGTACCTGATATGAAATTATGCTCTCTGCTGTTACTGACAAAATAAGGTACACAGTGAAGTTTCTTCTGGCCTGCTCTGCCTCACCTTCTGGTCTTTTTATGACAAAAAAATCTAAAAAAGAAAAAGATCTTAAAAATAAGGTTACCTTTCCAGTCATCTGCAGACAGATTTCTCTATATTAAACATCTCTGTAAGACCACTGATGTCAGTACAGAGACTTGGTTTGTTTTGGTGTAAGGTGACTCTTCAAATTGTTTTGACAGATTAAAGAAAGTTCAGAAGGGGAGGCTAATGGAACATATATCATTAGAAACGTTCAGAAGTTCCACAGGAAAATATAAGGTTTAAAAATGTTTGAAATCCTGATAGGTAAATGAAGAAAAAAATTCAAATATCCAGGCCACATAATATGAAAGTAAAGGAATGACCATTATTTTTGTAAATCAGCTTTTTGAAGATTTTGTTCATCTAGAAATAATTCCATGGCTCAGAATATCTGACTAACATCATATGTTAGTCCATTCCCTTTGGAATGGTTATCCTCCCTGTTGTTACTTAAAGAAAATCAAGGCTGGATGAATAAGCTTTTAACCTGTGCTAACACTTCATTTTACTTTAAATAATTGATGCCATTCCTAAATGTAATGAACTTATATAAAGAGACAGGTGAACTTGGACAAAACATTGGAGGGAACCATGTTCTGCTAACAGATCTCTGGTCCCTCTGTGTGCAAATTCAGAACACCAACAACTGTGTTCCTTGTGATTGGCTAAGTCTGATCACAAACCCATTGTACTGGTTTGCATAAAGGGATCAATCAAATTGCTCCAGTGTCAGAATCCTATATGTACTGGATATAATATAAAGTACTTGCAGTCACAACTGACAAGTCTTCATTATACCTGTAATTACATTTCTTAGTCCACAGAAAGGTATTTACTACCCCTAAATTTGTAGTTTGCATCACCTATTTTAAACACATTATTCATATTACCTTAAGAAACATGACATGTCAATGGATTCTTTTGAAATATTGGCTTTTGCTAACTTGAAGCAAAGGTACCCAAGGGTCCTAAGAGCTACACTGTCTGGCCTTGGAGCAATCTCATAGCCTTCTTTATAAACTTTGGATAATTCAGTTCCAAAACCTAATTGCTTCTCTATTGGACGGTCACTAGGAAGAAAGGTCTTCATCTGAGGTTTTGTTATCCAGCTGGCCAGAAGAGCCAAGGCAGAACTACAGCCAGCACACATCTGTTGAGAAGGCTGAAGTTTCATGATGGATTACACTGGATCCCTTGACAGATCAATTTAAGACTTGATGAGGTTGGGTCTGATTTGTACGAAGCTAGCAGGAGCGCAGGGTAGGTTTTTTTGCCATTGTTGAGCATGTCATTCAAAATGCCTTCATTCCCCAAGGAAGTAGGTGCAGAAGGTGGCCTTGCTGGTTGGTGTAGCCTCTTGCTCTTAGGCTTCTACTCTGGCATGCTTCGTGGCCCTTTGGCTCTCCAGAAAATTATTTAATCAGATGTACTCTTTCACAAGTATATGACTGTGTTCTGCTCACAATGTTGCCTCGAGAGGATTGTAACAGTCACACCCATCAGAAAGTAACTCGCATCCCCAGACCTTCTCCTGCCCCACTATGTCTGCGTAAGTGAGACAAGGGTGCATGGTGACTGTAGTTCAGGTTACAAAGAGGGGAGGATCATGAAAAGTTTAAGACTGGAAGCATGACCAGACCTTCGGCGAGACCTTCTACTCCACAGAGGATCAAGGTATCTTACCAAGGGACCTCAGTTACTGACTTGGTGACTTCCACTTGACACTGCAAAGTGCTTTTGGTGGTTTAAAAGTGAAGACAGAAGCCCATTTGAATTACTTGCAAGACTGACTCTCAACTAGAAAGTAAAATAGTGTGGGTTTTGTTTTTTGTTGTTTTTTTTTTTTTTTTGGTTTGTTTTTTTTTTGTGTTTTATGGCAAATGGAGGATGGAACCCTCCCACTCCAAGGGGTATGGTGGGACCCATTTTCCTTGTTTTGCTACTTGCAAGAGCTAGAAAAGTCTAAGTCACTGTTTTGTAGGAAATCTGAAATATTTGGCATCTCATATTTTCTGATTTCATAGTTCATTCTTTCTGTGTTTCCCCTAACACTACCTCCTGTTTGCTCTTGTCTTATTCTGTCATTTCTTCCTCCTCCACCTTCTTCCTTTCAGTGTGACTGACTGTATATGACAGGCAACAGGCTATGTACAGATCTTAATGCTATCCTACTCCTTCATGCCTGAGCCTCTCACCTGGAAGGCAGGCTGCTTGTGCAAACAGTGCAGTGAACCAGAAACATTTAATTGGTATGAATTGTGCAAACAATGCTATCAAATGCAAAGAGAGATAAGAATAGAAATCAAATGGAAGCAGATTGCATGAGCAAACTAGAAAAGTAAAAAGTCTAATAGTAAAAATCAAAAACATCAAAAACATTGAAGAAAAGGAACAGCAGCAAAGGTGCATAAAAATATTGGAAAAAGTCACAAAACACCAAAAAATGTAAAAAAAAAAAAAAAAAAAAAGCAACTGTGTAGACAGTGACAATTCTCACAGTGCAAGTATTCTGTAGTGTTGAAAAAATGCAGGTTCTAACATTCATGGTACTGTAAAAGGAAAAACGAAACTTTAAGAAAGAAACCAAAAGATGCAAATTATATGAAATTGTGTTGGCACTTGAAAATCAATAATCACCACTGAAAAAGACAACAGCCACCAAAACTAATTCTTCAGGAAACAATGTTCCAGTAACATCAGAGAGAACTGAGAGTATGTGCAAGGGTTTGAGGGTGACATGCAGCCTGCGTGACTGAAGGGTGGTTGCCATAGTGTCCATGGCAGGCACAGTCTCAGATGACCCATTGCTTAGGCAGCTCTGGCTGCTGGAATGTGACAGGGGGTAGGAGATGTGTCAGTGTTATGGCTGTGCAGGGAGCAGGCAAGTGGTCTGTGGGGAAGAGTGCTGAAGCTTAGATGAGTGCTTATGCAAAAAGTGGGCTCATCTGGATAGCCATGGGAGGGGACACTGTCACAACAGAGCAGGCATACGGCTGGTGTGATAAAAGAAATGATATTGCTGGACTGATCCATTTCTTCAACCTAAGAAAGTTGCTGGGAAAATTCCTGACTGCTTCTCTCTGCAGTGCTCTTCTTTTCCAGGCATCCTCATTCCTCCTTCTCCCTTGCACACAGCTTCTCCAACAGACAAGGAGAACATTTCCTTTCCTTCAGTTTAAATCCATTCCCCATTGCCCTGTCACTACGTGTCCTTGTAGAAAAGTCCCTCTCCAGATTTCTTTTAGGCCTCTCATACGTATTGGAAGACTGTTAAAGGTCTTCCTGGAGCTTTCTCTTTTCCAGGCAGAACAAGCCCAGCCCTTTCAGCTTGTCTTCATAGAAGAGGTGCTCCAGCCCTCTGATCATCTACATGTCCCTTCTCTGGACTTTCTCAAGCTGGTCCATGTCCCTCTTCTGCTGTGGACCCTGGAGTTGAAAGCAGGATTCCAGGTGGGGTCTCATGAGAGTGGAGTAGAGGGGCAGGTTCACCTCTCATGACCTGCTGGTCACGCTTCTTTTGATGCTGCCCAGTGTACAGTTGGTTTGTGGCCTGTGAGTGCACACTGCTGGGTCATGTTGAGCTTCTCATCTACTGACATGCCCAAGTCCTTCTCCTGAGGGGTACTTTCAATCCAGTCTCTGCCCAGGGTCTATGTTTGAGATTGGCCTGGCCCATGTGCAGGAGCTTGCACTTGGCCTTGTTGAACTTCATGAGGTTTGCACTGACCTACCTCTTGAGCCTGTCATGGTCCCTCTGAATGTGTCAAATGCACCACACAGCTTAGTGTCATTGACAAACTTGCTGAGAACACACTCAGTCCCACTGTCCATGTCATTGACGATGTTAAACAGCACTTGTTGCAATACCAGCCCCTGAGAAGCACCACTCATCACTGGTCTCCACTTGGACATTGAGTCATTGATGGCAACTCTTTGAGTGCAATCATCCAGCCAAGCCCTTATCCACTGAGTCCATCAATCAAATCCATCCTTCTCCAGTTTAGAGATGAGGATGCTGTCTGGGATAGTGCAGAACAGTTTTGCACAAGTCCAAGTAGATGATGTCAGTTGCTTTTCCCATATCCACCAATGCTGTGGGCCTGCAGTAGAAGGCCACCAAGTTAGTCAGATGTGATTTGACCTTAGTTAAGCCATATTGGCTGTCACGAATCATCCCTTCATTGTCCACATGCCTTAGCATAGTTTCCAGGAGGATCTGCTCCATGATCTTGCTGGGCACTTAAGTGATGCTGACTGGTCTATAGTTGCTCAGGTTTTCCTTTTTTTTCTATTTGAAAATGGGGGTTATATTTGTCTTTTTCAAGTCAGCAGAAACTGAACAGCCACATCATTTGAAATGCGATGGATAATGGTTTCTCAGCTACATCTGCCAGTTCCCTCAGGACAAGCAGTTGAATCTCATCAAGTTCCATGGACTTGTGCACCCTCAGGTTCCTTAGATGTTCTTGAGCCTTATCTTGCCTTCTGAGACTTAGACATTGTGTCTGGAGAACTTGCTAATGAAATCTGAGGCAAAGAAGTTGTTGAGTGCCTCAGCCTTCTCCATGCCTTGGGTTATCAAGTCTCCTGTTTCCTTCTGGAAAGGGGTCAATTTTTCCCTTATCTTCCTTTTATTCCCAACATATATATAGAAATTTTTCTTGTTGCCCTTAACGTGCTTGGCCAGATTGAGTTCTGTCAGCATAGATATATATGTTCAATACTTTATTTCTATTTCCTGGTAGAATTTAAAAGATACAGGAACACTTAGATACCAAGAAAAAAATTTAACCAGTTCCCTCTTTAAGGAAAAAAAGAAAAAGAAAGTAAAAAAGGAGGAATTTGGGGAAGGAATTTTTGGAAGGAAAGATGAAGATTTAAGCCCCATTTAAGCCGCATTTCCCTGTCAAGACCTTGTATCTCATTTTTTGATTTAGTTCTTCTTAGTATTAGCTAATCCCAGTTTGATCAGTTTTAAGATTATTATAATTTAGGAATAATGAGATATAAAACACAGATAGAATATTCTGTTTAAACAAAATATATTTATATTTGAACTACGTTACAAAAACTTCTAATTTAACCACCTTGTTATTTCAATTCTGCTGTGTTTGGGTTTCAGTATTAAGCTGCTCCTACGATTTATGAATACCATGTCCAACTAAAATATTTAGGAGTACTTTCATGATATATGTTAGTTTATATAGCCATATCTTGAACATGAGAATAGTAACTACTTAGTCTTGAGGCATGTAAAGATCCAAGAGAAATTACCTGCAGTACCTGTAATTGGAGTTCTCTTAAAGGTCATAACCCTCTATAGATCCACACTTACCCTCCTTCCTTCTCTTGGGATTTGGAATACATTAGGCTTGGAATGGGTTGTTTAGTTCTTTTTAGACCATAAAGAAACTAATGAAGAATAAGTCACATGGTGCTCCCTGTAAGGCTCGTATGTAACTTAATATGTATAACTCAGCCTGACAGACAGCCAGAAATAAGCTTTTCAATAATATGATTCAAATATTGCACCAAAAGTAATCACAATCATCAAGATATTTGTTACATGAAAGTTGTTTAATTTCCTTCTACTGTTATAGTATCTACAAAGCCTCTTCTTTTAAGGATATGAAAGTTGGCATGGCTAATAAAAAATACCACTATTTTTGACTCAATACTGAACAAACAAAAAAACCCCAGAGAATAATTATTTTCCCTTTTTTTTTGGTATTTTATTTTATTTTATTTTATTTTATTTTA
>WYDI02030099.1:0-70430 GCA_009867235.2 Psittacus erithacus
TGGGGGCGGCCCGCCCGCGGCCGGCGGAGCGCGGCATGGCCGAGCCGGAGCGGGGCCGGGCCCTGCGGGTGAGTGTCCGCGTACCCCTGCGTGTGCGTGCCCCGTGAGCCCGGGGCACGGCCGCGCTTGCCCGCGCCTACGGAGCCAACTCCGCGCTGCAGCGCTCGGCCGGAGCTGCGGGCGGGCGCGGTCTGGGGCCGGAGCCGCACGTTGCCCGGTGAGGAAGCGGGGCAGGAGCGGGCGGGGTCGGGCGCCGCTGGACACCGGGACTGGGTGCGGGGAGGCCTGGAGCGGGGCCGGGGTGAGGCCGCTGCGGCTGCTGCCGCCCTCGGCCCAGTCCGCCTCGCCTCGCCTCGCTTATTTTTAGCTGCGCTCCGGCCGTGATGCGGTGAGTTAAGAATTTGTTTTCATCGTTATTTATTGAAACGTCGCAGGCTCGGGCAGCCGCCCCTGGCTGTGGTGCGGGCGATGGGGCTTGTGCTCTCAGTTTCCTTATGGTTAATCCAGGGGGAGAGACCCTGCCTTGTGTTTTATTTCTTGTGCAGTTTCTGCTTCCAGGCTTGCGCCAAGCAAAATTCCCGGTGATAAAAATCAACCCCTTTATCCCCACCATGGGAACTTGCCCCGGGTGCGTCCAGGGAGCGCCCCTGGTTTCTGTGGCAGGGAGCGAGGGGCTTCCGGGGCTCCTGGGTGCCTCCGTAGAGGTTCCCCCGGTGTTCTGGGGGCTCTGCAGTGCCTGCTCACCCCGGGGACTGGTGTTGGTTCTCAGAGCCTTGCTGTGGTTGGAACTCCAGATTGGAGCGGTGGGTCTGTGGCTGCTGTCTGCATCAGATGTCCACAGATGCAGCACTGTGTATGCTGGTTTAGGCTGATGGGATAAGAAAAGGTAATTTCTTTTATGTTAAGTGTTGCTTTCTGTTGAAAGCGAGATGGTGGTGCCACCCTGCTCGTGGGAAAGAGGGAGGAGTTTTACTCCCGTTGTTATTGAAACTCAGGTGTATTTCTGACCATCCGTTGCTTCTTGCTTTTGATGCATTTTGCTTGCTTTTGCAGTTCCTTCATGTTGCATGTTAACAAACACAGCCCATGTCCTTGCTGCTTACCCTGTGCTGGACTTGCAGGTTTGTCACTGCCAAACCTGGCATTGGCACGATGTTAAACAAACAAACGTCCACGCTCAGGTGGATGTCACGGGATAAAATCATCCTACGGGTTGGCAAAAACAACGTTTGGAATCTGGCATGGGCTGAGAGAGTCCTTTTGAATGTAATTAATTCTGCTGCTGGTTAAAACTGAGAACAGCCTAAAAACAAGGGCAGGTGTTGCTTAGTTTAATTACATGTCCTTTGTGTGGCTCAGCCGAGGTGTTGCGTTAGGGAGGGTAAGAGACAGCACCAGCTTCATGTCGTTAGTGCTCTGAGTGGTGTCTCCCAGCACCTGCAACCCCAGAGGCTGCAGAGCATTCATTCCCCTCTGCTTCAGCCCGCCATAGCCCTGCTGGGGCAGAGGGAGCTGCTGGTATCTAGAGGCCTGCCGGAGAAAGCCCAGGTTAGCAGAACATGGGGAGGGATGTGCTGAGACTTCATCTATACATCCTGTCCTACAGGAAAGGAAAACATTCTGTCATCCTCTGGGAGCGTGCACGTGCTCTTGTGGTGGTGTTCTTGGTTATTCCCAGAACATCCCTTTTGTGTTTGTTAAATTGAAGTGGGATGAAGCACTGGGGAGGAATGGGTGAGAATCCCAGCAGTGGTCAGGAGGTTGGCAGAAGTCAGCACTGGGCAGGGGGAGTCACAGTGCTGATGTGGGGGCTGCTGCTGGGCAGGGGAGCTGGTTTGTAGCTTCTGCAGGAAGACACACAGCAATCGGACTGGTTTGGGCTCTGCAGAGAGCAGAGTCCCAGTCTGTAAGCAGCAGCAGCAATGCTCTGAGCCTGGGGTGGGACAGCCTGTCCCGATTGTGTGCCCTGGTAAAGCTGGCAGAGGATGGGCTGTGATTTACTCCCATCTGTGACTGCTAAAATCCTTCTCCCATCTGATGCTGCAGATCAGTTTGGGGGAGTTGTCCACTTTGTTCTCAGCCAGAACAAAACCTAATCCCCAGGCTGGACACAGATTTAAATCCTGTCGATGCTGCATGTGGATCTCGGGGGCTGTTCCACTGTGTGTGTGCGTCCAGGACCCCTGCATCGGGTGTATTCTGGTGAGGGGGTGAGAGCTGCCCTGAAGACTCTCTTCCCAGCTGGTCAGAGGAGAGATCTGTCAGCCTTTGCAAAGCTGAATGCAGGGAACGTTTCCCGACTAAGGGACGTGTCACAGAGTCAAACGTGTAAGTGGGGAGATCGCATCCCTCTGACAGCAGGGAAGCATGCATTTTGCAAAGGCCGACTGCAGCTGGTGCTAATGGGACGAACAGTAAGAGATTTAAGAAAGCCTCTTTTAATTTCTTCGCCATGTTTCAGTGTTAGGTTTGGTGTCTGCTCCATCCCTCTGAGGCTCCCTAGGTTCCCTGTTTGTTTCTGTCTCTCCCTCAAAAATAGCAGGAAAATTCTCATCATCAAACCGCAGAAGCAGCAGCTGGGTGCTTTCAGGCAGGTGAGGTTCTGTAATGAAAACATATGGGGTTGTCCCTTTGAGGGCTTGTCTTCACAAGAAAGCAATTCTGGAATAAGAGTGTATGAGTTTAAACACACAAGACCTATTCCAGAAGCAGTCTGTGTAGACAGGCCCTACATCTTCACCTCCCTTGTAGCCTCAGCCGAGCATCTTTGTTCTTGAAAGAACATTGAGCCTGGACTCGGGACAGTGTGTGTGGTGCTGCTGCTGCAGAGGGTTGCTTGCTGCCTCCATTGATCCAAATCCAGCGTAGAGTTTGGTGAGGAGCAAATGGATTGTCCCTCCAAGCTTGTTTCTCTGCAGCCCACAAGCTCCCGGTTGGATGAGGCGTGCTGTCACAGCCTGATAAACATTGACATCCCTAATTTTGGCTGCTCTGGAGGAGCAGGCGGAGGGGGATGGCATCCCTTCACATGGAAATGTTTTATGACTTTCATTATTTAGAACAACAATCCTCTGTCATTGCTCGTGGGCAGTAAACCTCTTCTTTAATAACGAGAGACTGGCTGCCTCTCTGCAGGACTCTCCAGGTCAGAGCCGGTAGCAGTTATTTCTCTTTAGAACTAATGTGGTCTTTTATGAGATTTCTCCCCTCCTTCATTTCAGCTGAACTTCAGGCGAGTAGAAAGGGATTAAAATAAGGCCCATGGCAAAAAGAACTGAACGTGCTGTTTGGAAGGACGGCTTCCTGCTGTGAGATTTCTCTGGGCAGCCGCCCGTTCCCACTGTATTAAAACAGAAGTGTAGGAACTGAATCTGATCAGCTCCCGTAAGCTGGGATGGGACCTGGAATACACAGCGAGTTATTACAGCCGGAGAGTGGATGGCCCCAGGGGCAGCGTTTGAAAAGTGATGGTAGAGAGATGAGTTTGAGCAAAGTACCTGTGTCACCTTGGAAGTGTATGTACACAGTAAGCAAATGGTGTTCCAGGTGAGTTTGCCTGTTAGGATGTTGGATGGTTAAGGAAGAACACGAGTTTACAAGTGCTCTGATACCTCTGTTGCCATGAGTGCTGCTCCCTGCCCATGCTGGGTGAAGGCAGGGATGAGGAGTATCCACCTCCTGCTTGTATTGCTCTTCTGCCCAGGGGGTTGTCACATCGTGTGTGTAGTATTACTGCACTTCTTCATCAGTGAGTGGAATTGATGGGATTTTTCTAGCCCTTGCCCAGTAAATCATCTTTGGATAAAGCTCTCCACATCTTTTATGGCCTGATGCAGTACAGTTCTTGCTCAGCGTAACACAAACACAGCGGGCTCGTGTTTTCCTTGTCCAAAGTGGGGCAGTGCTGAGTGGTCCTTCCAGTAAGCAGAGCGCTCCCACCCTTGGGGTCAGGGAAGCAGCTTACGGCCTTAGCAAGACCTTTCTCTTACTGTTAATACAAAAGGAAGTCTGTGGGAGCTGTGACAGGGACTTGCAAACGTCTCCCAGTAAATGGCCTCCTGCTGCAAATGTCATGTTGTTACCAAAGGACATGGGGAACGCGCTCTTCTCTACAACAGGGTATGAAAATGAAAGGACTGTGTGTCCTTTGAAAACTGGTGATGTGTGGCCCTTCCTGCACTCTGGGATGTCTGCAGCCTGCCTGGACTGCTATGGGTTAAGTACCATAGCATCAGGACTGGTTCCAGGGAGCTGGGGAGAGGATGGGGCCAGTCACCCTGGGAGGATGCTCTGCAGAGACAGCTCTCATCCTGCTCTGCCAGGGCTGCCTCTGGCACATCCCTTCTGCTGGGATTTCAAACCAGTGTCTCTAATTAATGACATCTCCCCATTTAGCTCTTGATACACAGACAGATGCTGAGCCTTTTAGGGTTGATTGGAGACCTGCAGCGCTCCCTCTGTACAGTGCAGCATCTGGTGAAAAATGGTTCTGTTGCTGACCTCGGTTGGATTTGATCATTCGGGAGTGAGAGACATCGTGGGAGCGGGTCCTGCCGAGACAGGAACCTGACAAACAACCTCCTGCCTAAGGAAAGTCCCGTTAATTTTAGGATTCCCAGAGGCATATGGCAGAGTATGGAGGGATATAAATACGCATTTGCTGAACTGGTGAGAACAGAATATGTCCTGAGAAGCTCTCCCTTGGTAATTCTTCATCTTTGCACATCTGCACACCCGGGGCCCTGCAGCTGCAGGAGTTTTACATGAAAAATAAACTTGTTTTGTTTTAATTTTAACAAAAATTCTTAGGCCAGCACGAAGGGGTCCAGCTCAGCCATGTCCATCTTCATGTCACAGCTCCCGAGGTGGGGGTTTAGTTTATCTGTATTCATGTTTGTCCCCATGAGGATGCAAGTCTCAGCTTGTTGACTTCCCTTCTCTAATTTCACGTTTCAAATATGGAAATGAGATTTACTCTAAATGCCTTGGTTGTGGCTTGGGGAGCAGGCTGTATTGTCAATTCTTGAGCTGCTGGATATTAGTTCTGTTCTCCGTGTCCAGAGGTAACTTGATCTGTCTGCCTGTATTAGAGTTATCATTCAGAAGGAAAGGATATGGACTCTTTTCTGTGAAAATAGTGGAAAATCCACAAAGTACTGGGAGACCACTGTGCCCAGTTCCCAGAGATCAGTTTATTCACCACAGAGATCTGGGGTGAGTGGGCACTTCAGAGAGCTGCTGATGGGATGGAGAGCCGTTTGCTTCAAAGGCACTGCTCCTGATCCAGCATTGGGCTGTGCTAACCCAGGCTTTCAGCATCTGAGGGCCAGAGCTGTCCCCTAAGGAATGAGTCTGGTTTTCTGCATATGCCCTCACAGGCACCACTGTGGCTGGTCCTGGCTGTGGCCTGTGTGAATGCAGGGAGGTGCCTGGAGGCTGTGCTGTCCTGGCACCCTTGGGCAGCGTGTCTCCAGGCTGGTTATCCCGTGGTGCTGCCGGAGGAGCTATGGCTCTTCAAGCCATCCATTTAGCATGCTCAGCTGGAGAACCCAGCTGCAGGCTGATCCATTATCACCTGGGTGCTCATCCACTGCATGAATCTTAATGGCAAATCTAGAGCAGCACCTGCTTATCTTCTGCTGCTGTTTATCTTAGCATCCCCTTTGGCTGGTCCCTACGTTCAGCCTGGCGTGTGATCCCCTGGAGGCTATGAATTTTGCATGTGCTATTGACATTTCTCTGTGGTTTGGTCAGCTTTATTCTGGAGAACGACAAAACTCAGCACACACAAAGCAGGCTGAGAGCTTACTGGGAGCATTGTTGTTTCACTCACCAAAGCCATGCTGGAAATATCCCAGACTCCCTGTATTTGTGTCCTTCTGCGCCTTTGAAGATGATGTTGTGCTCTCTGTGTAGGCAGAGGGACACGTGGTCTCTTTGGAAGACCCTAAAGTGCTTTGCAGAGGATGTAAAGGTCAGAGTTGCCAGGATCAGAGCTTTGTGAGCTGGCTGGAGTGGGACCATTTCACATGGTGCAGGCTATAGAGGAGGCAGCTGCTCCTGTTACTCTCAAGTTATTTTTCCATTGCCACTTTCTGTTTTTCTGTTTTCCCTGGGAGTACCTGGCTGTGATTTTTTCCCCCTAAGCTCCCTGGCTTTGCTTTAAGAGTTGAAGCACCATTGATTGTATTGGCTGTCTCGAAAATGGTGTGCTGCTTGCTGTCTGTGGGCCCCCTGCTGCTAAATGCTGCCAGTGGGACTCCAGAGCATTTAGATCAATCAACAGGGCTATCATGGCCTTATTTTCCACACTGTCCCCATCCCAGGTGTGTAACACACGAGCCCTCTGGTTGTTGGTTGCAGAGTGTGAATCCAGGCACCAGGTGCAGCAATGAGAGGGATAAGGGAGCTTTGGTAGGGGGACGGGTTCCTGTGCACTGGAACTCTGGTGGTGCTGGTCTCTGGGCATGTTCTGCAGGCCGGGAGCAAACAGGACTGGGGTTTTACAAGAGCTGAAGTCACTAATTCCTCCCCATTTGCAGGTAACTTCCTTTTGTCAGTAGGGTCTGGGTGCTGTGAAGCAGCAGGATACGCGGTAGGATGCTAACGGGATCCCCACGTGTGTGTAAACCCGTTCCTGACCCAGCAGTCAGGTGCTGCAGATGCAGCTGTGAGACTGACAAGCACAGTGGTACCTGGTGGAGCAGCTACAGCCCACCTGGAAACAATGGGCATGGCAAACATTTAGAGACATGCTCAGCTGTGCAGAGCCCTACAGCTTGCACACCTCTGATAACGTAGTCCTGGCTGCATCAGGGCTTGGAAAACCAGCCTGGAACAGAACCTGCTCACCACATTATAAATGGGGCAGAGTAGCAGTCTCTGCTATTCTGGACCCTCTGTTATCTCAGGGCAAAAAATTCCCAGGAATGTTCTGCAGTTGTTGCTAATAGATGGACTAAATTTCTGGAGAGGAAAGCATCCACTGATCCCGTTCCCTTTTTCCTCTAGATCCCATCTAATGCCGAGGCTGAAAGAATCACGCTCCCACGAGTCTTTGCTCAGTCCCAGTAGTGCTGTTGAGGCTCTGGATCTCAGTATGGAGGAAGAAGTGGTCATCAAACCGGTCCACAGTAGCATCCTGGGACAAGACTATTGCTTTGAGGTAAGGAGCCTTTCTGTCTGGCTGTCCCAGGGGCCATTCCTGCTGTGGTGGGGCTGGCTGGGGAGCCAGGTGTGGGCTTGCAGCACGGATTCTCACTGTTGTAAAACATTACTCCTCTGAATTGCTACACAGAGGCCATTTCATAGGCGGAAAATTACTCCCATCTTTCCGAGGGGGATCATATCCACAAAATCAGAGCAATAAGCTGTTTGCTTTGTACCCGTTGTCGCAGCAGAGCTTGCTGCCACCACAGGTGCTGAGCTACTTCAGACTGTGTATTAGCAGAGCAGAAATGTGTAGTTTATGTTCGTACAGATATGAGAAAGTGCTAATTCCTCCTCAGTGCTCACAAAGACATTATTCGTGCTCACAAAGCTAGCGTTCTGTTGTCAGTGGGAGTGTTGAGGACTTGGGCAAGCAAACTGAAGCTTCACTTGTTTGGGTAAATAGAAAAATCTGTGAGTGTTTCAATTTTCTTTTAACATCTGCTGTGGCATGTGGTTGGGTCTGCACTAGTGGGAGGTAGTAGGACACGTACAAACTAGTCTGTTGTTGGGTAATTCAGTGTAGTATGTCTTGGGAATCATTTGTCCTGCATTGTGGATGGCAAAGTAGTATTGCTTATGGCAAAGTAGTATTGCTTATGGCAGTGGCTGGGTATGGAACTGGGAAGTGGTTTTCTTACAGTAATGAGGTGGGCGATACCGTGAAGGGAAGGTTACCTCTTTGTACTTGGACAGAGAAGAGCAGATACATGCACGGATTGAACTGCAGGTTTCCCTTGGATGGGCAGTGCTGGATGAAAACAGCCTTGTCCAAGAGGAGTCCAACTGGGGAGGTGAAGATTCTTTACTGACATTAGCACACTGAAAGAAATGAACTGAAAGTTCCATCTCTTGCACTGTAAGCAGGTAACGCACACAGAGTCGTACAGAAACCAGCCCCAAACATCAGCTCAGAGGTGGGCTGAGGTATAAATTTTCCAGTGCTGTTCATTCTCTGTAGAATTGAAGAGCGGGTCAGGAGGAGAACAGTTTTGTAAATTACATGGCCTCTATTACATTCCACTCCAGAAAGACAAAATGAAGCTAGATGGAAAATAGATGTGACATCCGTAATAAAAGACTTGTTTACCAGCTCTGGTCGCTGCACAAGAGCAGGGGAAGGGATATGAGCAGTACTTGCAGCAAGTTGACTGAGGGAAATGGCACAAGTCGCGCACTCGTAAGGAGGAGGAAAATCTTTATTTTTAAGTGAGTTGGATAAAGAAGAGTCATACAGAAAACAGAACATGTTAATTGCTGCTCTGCAGATCCTGCAGGGGAAAGGAAGAATGCCAGAAAACAAAAGGGACATTGATTTGTCGCTGACGGTTACTCATCAGGCAGCTCCAGCGGGAAGGACCGAGGTGGGACTAAATGTCATGTTGTGTTAATGTGTTGGTCTTTGATCTCCAGAGAGCCTCTTTCAAATCCACAGCGAAGTCAGCCCTGGAATGGGTTTGCAGATCTCCTGGATCCCTGGTGGGTGGCAGGCTGATCCATTATCCATTATCAAGCACCACCTCGGTGCTTGAATGTTACCTTCAGTTACCATCATGGCCTGAGGATCCCATCTATGACTTGTGATCCTGAGTCCTTCAGCATTGCTTTATCTGAAAGTGCAGGCAAGGCTTGGTGAAGACTGCTGCCACCCTTCAGTGGAGGCTCAGCAGAGAGCAGTAAAACCTGTGGCGGTTTCTGCAGCCTGGAGCTGGGAAAGCTCTGTCTGAAGTCTGCACGAGTTGCAAACTGAAGCTGACGGCCGAGAGCTATCACACTGCTGAGTATGGGAACACTGAAGAGTGAGCAGCTCAGCTGATGTCCTGGAAAAGAAGCCCTCAACAAGAGTCAGAAGGGCCTGGAGACAGCAGGAACCAAGACACTTTCTGCACTGGGAAGCTGCTGCCAGTTGGTAACGGTGCCTTGGCTCTGCTTTGAGGCTGTTGTGGATCTGTTCTCTAGGGACATCTGTCAGGAACGGCCAAGTTTGCTGTCTCAAAGTGAGAAGTGAAGCATTGCTGTTGTTGGGCAGTGCCAGCCTTCCACAGCTCTTCAACACCTTCCCCTTGTGCTGGGATGCTCGGGCAGTGGACAGTGAGAAGCTGCTCTCATCACCATGTGGGATCTGTAAGCCCTCACTTGTGCGAGGCGCAGTGAGCCACAGCTCCTCCTCCCCCGAGCTGCAGCAACAGCCTCATGGCTGGAGAAGAAGATGGCAAGATCTGAGATGGCTGCAGATGGAGTCACGCTGAGAGGACAGGTTCAGAGCGGGAACTGGCAGTGCACCCAAAGGCAGACAAAGGCGAGAGGTGCCAAAGCCATCTGCAGTGGAACAAGCCCAAGTGGCTCTGTTGGAGGCAGTTGGCTGTATGGAGGTGCAGTGGGATTGTTTCTTCAGCTCAACCAACCTGCATTAAGACGTGCTAAAGCTGTTTGCTCAGCTGGGCTCTGCCTCGGTGAGGAGTCAGCAGTAATGCAGAGTGTTTCAACTGCTGCATTTGGCTTTTCCTGCTTATTTAGTTCAATGAAACTTGCTTTTTCCTGTCTCAGTGCTTGGCAGTTGGTATTTACTTGTTCTCTTGATTGATTTTTTTAAAGTTACTCAGCATCATCTTCTTTCTCCTTATAAGACTTCCCAGTCAGCATAACCAGCTGGTGCCAGTGCAAGTGCTAAATACACAGTGGGTATCTTAGCCCAGTGAAGCAGATTCAGAGTTCAGGCTCCCAAAGCCTATCCTGGCTCAGCTGTTTGTGGGATCCTGGTGACCTAGGCCAGGCAGAGAGATTAGGACTGAAGAGCTCTGTTCCTGCCTTGGCAGACCCAAGTCTTGCCCTGTTGCACAGCTCATGTCTGGGCAGTCGCAGGATATAGCAGAGCAGCAGAAAGGAAAATTGTAGCTGCTCCAATGCAACTGGAACCGGGATGCCTCACCCTGGCCTTGCTGGAGCAAGGGAGAATTTAGCAGAGATAAATTTAGCCCCACTAAATTTAGTCCAGCTGTGCAAACGTTCCCTGGTGCTCGCGTGGCCCTGAGCAGCCAGCACGGCTCTGCAGGGCTGGTTTGTCCTTCTGTGCTTGACCACAGTGGCGTTGACCAGCTTGAGCCTCAGCTTTTCCTTTTGAGCACTCTGAGTTGGGCAGCTTCAGTAACTCAGTTATCATCTTCCGTGCTTACTCCTGTGGGATTCCTTCGGCTGTACCTTGAGGAACCCATTCTGTCTGACTCAAGAGATCACCCAGGCAAGGACTGTGGGTAGTGAATGTGAATTTAGAGATGAATGAGTTTTACTAATTGAGCTTATCGGGACATTAAAAGTATTCTGGTGTATCCAAAGTCTTCATGAGATCTCTTCATAAAGATAATCAAAATCTCACGAAGAGCACTAATGCCATGTGATGTTTAGGTCACAGCTTAAAGCTGCGATGTTATTTCTGATCTGGGTAAAATGATATTTTTGGTCACACGTGGTAGATACGACCTTTAATTCCCATCAGATCAAGAGGGCTTCATATCTGAGGATGTTCCTCTTCTCTCGCTAAAGTACGATAGTTATAGGGCTTTGGGGTTTTGAGTGATTAGTTAATTGGTAATTGCTTTGGTATTGAATCGTAAATTCTCCAGTGATAACTCAGTGATAATACGTTGATTTAAATGTGGCAAGAAAATATACAAGATATTCAGTGTAACAGAGGGCTGGTGAAAAAATGACATTTAATGAACAGATTCAATAAAAGGACAGCTAAATTGCATGCTTGTTTATTTGGATATGAGTGCTCTATGCAGCTGTGGGATCTGTGTGTGTCACCAAGGAGAACTTGTCTTTAAGAGAGCATCTTTCAGCAGCAATCAGGGAAGTCTTAATTCTCTTTTATGGTGGAGCTTCCAGGCTTCCTACGACATTCTCTAGATCCAAGAGCATTGTTTTCAAATGCGTTTATACACCAAACTCCCATCAAAACCAAAGAGCTGAACAAAAAGCTAGGTGAGAAATGGCCTTTGAGGCAATGGACTGATGGTATAGTTTACTGGGAGGTGTATTTGACCTACTCCCTCTTTATTAACTGATTTCAAAGCACTTGATATGGACTGAATTTTGTGACCTTAGAATGTCAGCAGAAGGGTTTGCCTATGAGCAGTGCTCATTTGCGGCTCACCTTCTGTGTTACTTCAGTGTAAGTTCTTGTCTTAAAAACTTGCTAAGCGATCCTTCTGGCACCTTTGTATTGGTGATTCGGTGTGCAGATGGTGCAGCACCACTCCAGCAGTGCATCAGCTGTGTGTTGCTCCTCCTTAGGTATCATTCCCAGGCAAGAAAAGAATCAAGATGCAGAACTTCCGTACCCTCTGGCAGGGTCAGGGTGTAGGGATCACCCACCATGGGCACAGTCTTGCAAGTGGGGCATCTCTTTTGCCACCAGAAGTCCCTTTTGAAGGGTCAGGGATAGAGGTTCATATGAGCATCCACAGCAACAAACAGGAGGTGGAGCAAGCTGGATTTGTTATGAGAAGCTTTGTAGAAGCTGGAAATACACCGAAGCATGAAGGGATGGTGAAAAGATCATACTGCTGCACCTACTGATTTGGAGTCTTCTTGGAAATAGAAGATAGCTTGTGCTCAGAAGAATATATAGTTTTACAGGAGAGAGGATGAAAGCATGTTAGGACAGGGAAGAGTCATATCCCAGAAGAGAGCCTCTGGGATATCAAGGGTGGGAAGATTTCTTGCGCTTACTGTGTAAAGACAAGGATGGGCCTCTTCTCATTTTGTCCTGGTTAGATGTCTGTGTTCAAAGGCAGGGTGCCTTCAGCTTGTCATTGAGGTTAGCTAATGACAAATCTTAGCAAGTGCCAGCTCTGCTGTAAGAACAGGTTAGGCTTCTGGGAGATACATGAAATGAAAGGAGATTGTGTCTCTCAGCAGCAGATAACCCAGTGTGCAGTGTGGAAACACAAACACTCTGAAATGATAAAGTACTCAGAAGTAATTCTGCAGCTTGAGACGGGTGGAAATGAAACTCAAGGGGACTCATTTAACGTATTAGCCAGGTCCATTTGGCCTGCATCAGAGAATATTACTGGACATCAAAAAGGCAGTGAATGCAGAGAAGGGCAGAGCTTGTAGAGGGCTTTATGGGCAGCATAGAGTTATGGTACCATGGTCACAGGCTGTCAGCTTCCTAGCAGGGCCTGGAGGAGACAGGGGCTTGAGGAATATGTGTATGTGAGAAGATGCAGAGAGCTATTGGCCTTTTGCACCTTGGCTCAGTAGTTGATGCCCAGGAAGCTTGGTGTGATGGATAGGAAGAAACGCTTGGTGCCTGTCATCCTGGGGCTGCTGAGCAGCAGTTGCTTTAGTGTGCTCTCAGCAGGGTTATTTCCATGTGGTAGCGCAGATGTGATAAGGAATGAGAGGCATTTGCAGCACTGGAAATGTCACTGCTGTGAGCATGCTTCTTCAGAACCTGGCTATGGAATCCCAATGGCCAGAGAAAGTCATACAAATACTACAGAAAGACCCCTTGGAAGCACAACAGGAGGGTTCAGCAACACTTCACCACCCATCTCCAGGTCCAGGAGCCCCAGCCTGGCTCTGCCCAGTCGGGGATGAGGTGCTCTGAGAGTGGGAGTGCTTCTGACCAGGCTGCAAGTGCTGCTTGTACTGCTGCCAGGAGTGGGGTGTATGTGCTTGTCCCTATGTTCTTCATAGCGTGGTCTTCAGAAGCACCAGGACACGAAGGGGGAAGGTGGGAAACCAGCCTTCCCAGGCCTGGGGTTCTGCAGGAAACAAGGAATGGGTGGTTACTGTCACAGGCTTTGGGCTGAATCTGGAGGAATGCCAAATGGTTGCAGTTTATCTTTAGTTCATGTAAGGATTTGTGCTCTCAGTTGTGGAACTTGGTGGTTTAAAGCATCACATGCGTGGGGCCCATTATGTACTGTTTTCTGGTGTAGAAGAGGAGAAGTAATTGGAACTTGCTTCCATGATTATTTCTGTGGCATAGAGAGTTGCCCTGTTTATCTGCCAGCCTTAGGGGCTGTAGCTTCATGCTTGGATAAAGCTGTTTGCTTAAAATAAAACATAACATAAAGAGGTCCACAAGCATCTTTCCTAACTCCCCTTCGCTCCCCAGATCGAGCCTGCAGTGCGCTGGTCAAGACATAATCCTGTTCCTTTCCCTGTAGGTGACGACTTCATCAGGAAGTAAGTGCTTCTCGTGTCGTTCTGCAGCAGAGCGAGATAAATGGATGGAAAACCTGCGGCGTGCCGTGCACCCAAATAAGGTAGTGGCTTTGAGGAATTGCCTCTGTTAGAGTTCAGTTCCTCGTTATTACATTTTATAGCCCAGTGCATAGTAGCAGCAGGGGACATATTGTCATTACACAGTGAGTAAGTGTAACTGTGGGTCAGCCTTTTTCCGTATTGCTTTCTCCCACAATTATATTTACAGGCAAGTGCCAATTACTTCTTCCCCTCTTTTCTCAGTGCTTGCTACTTCAGCTGTTGCTGAGAATTGATCAGACCTGAAGAACCTTCAGTCTTGCTCTGTTACTGATGATACTTGCTGCATGCGTAGGACTTCCCACTTCTAGGAGCTCAGGAAGCTCTCGGGTAGCTGCCAGCAAAGTGACAAGTCTGAGTAGTCTGGAGAGTTCACAGAGCACACTTCCTGACTCTGGTAGTGCTTGTGGTGTCTGCTTGAGTGATGGAGAAACTCAGCTGCCCCTCACAGCGAGTTCTCTGAGGCAGCAGTGGAATCTACCTTTCCCTTCTCCAGTCAGTTGAGTGGCAAAGTCATCCCCTTTGGGAGCTACAGAAACAAATCCTTCGCTTCACTAGACCACAGGGACACCCAGTATGTGGTTTAATGGCTCACTAGGACCAAGTACATCCTGAATTAAAACCTACAGCTGCTTCTCCCTCTCTGCACTGGAGCTGGGTAACAAAGATTGATCAGCTGCAGGATTTCACAGCTGATGAGTTCTGTCAACAGATCCCTTTCTGCTGATCAGAGAAAACACAAATGATGGGATCCTGTGAATTTATTCCTGGCATCAAAGCCACATAACTGCATGCAAGTTAGGTTCAGGCCTGGCAGGTTGCTAAAGGAGCCCTCTGTGTCGGAGTTGATTGTTCCCAGCACAGTGCCAAATGTCAGTATAAAAGATTTCCTTCAATATCATGGCCGGAGCAGTGGAGGGGAGAGTTCCTGTACAGGGAGTTCAGTGACTCCAGTGCTTTCCAAGTGCA
The DNA here is from genome assembly GCA_009867235.2 of Psittacus erithacus. Taxonomy (NCBI): domain Eukaryota; kingdom Metazoa; phylum Chordata; class Aves; order Psittaciformes; family Psittacidae; genus Psittacus; species Psittacus erithacus. The sequence continues at coordinate 14,458 of WYDI02030099.1, forward strand.
GCAGCTTGGTAGTAGTGATCTGAAAGAGCTGTGTAAGGTTTGTGTGGTCACATTCGCCACAGGAAAAGTCCTGGGAATGTGATTTGGGGCTGGGCACATCACTATGGTTTTGAGATGCCAGTGTTCAATGGAAATTCATTTGGAAGTGTGCCCTTATCTCAAAACATGCCATTAACTGGTGGCTAGTTTTCCATCTTTGTTTGAGTTCACAGACAATGAACTCTCAGTATCTGACTTGATATTTCTGTCAGGAATTCAGTGTTCTTGTGTGGCTCCTGCATGTACTTCCTGAGCCTACAGTACCCCATTGTGGACTTGCAGCAGAAACGTTCCTGCCCAGACTCTTAGGCTGTGGTGGCTGTTTCAGTGAGGGGTTTCCAAGCAAAGCAGGTTACTGCAGAGCCCCTCACTGTGGTTCAGCTGTGAGTGCTTTATCTTTCAAGTCACTCCTGCAACAAATGCCCCCGGATATTCTTCTAGGATGAGATCAGCATCACTGGGGAGCTCTTAAAGATCCACAGTGCCCTTTGCTCTGTTGTTGTTTAGAAGATATCCAAGCCACATTTCTATTTCTGGATTGCAATGATTCTCCTGTGGGATTCGCTCTGTCTCCTGATGCTGTAGTTGGGTGCTCTGGACATCAGCCCTAAAATACCATGAGGTTTTGTAAATGCTTCTTTCCCTGCCAGAGGTGATTGCGTTCCAGCCATGGATGAGGTGATCCCTGGGTGTGTGCTCAGATCCCTTGATTGTTGCTCTATTACAGTAAAGAAAACAGATTCCAGTGCTGCTGTACTAACAAGGGAGGTGGTTGGGAGATGCTTGCAACACAGCTTCTGTTCTGCAAAAGCCATTAATGATCAGTGAAGTTCTTCTGGTTTCTACTGAGGCCCTCTTGGCAGTGAAAGGGAAGTGGTACATTTATGATTTGGAGGGGTTTTATCTTCCTTGTTCCTTATATTAATTGGCACCAACAGACACGGAGAGCATGGTGATATTTGGAAAATTAACATAAGCAGTGTTATTATGCAAATTCCTGAGAGCCAGTATTTCCTTAAAATAAAATGTAATTAAGTCTCTGCTCATTTAGCACATCCGAAATAATTAACTCCTATCTCCAGTTCTGTTGTGCTTGGCTTTGTGGTTTGGGTTTTTTTAGTGACCTTTTTTCTTTGCATCTTTTTTTCAGGACAACAGCAGAAGGGTAGAGAATATGTTAAAGTTATGGATTATTGAAGCCAAGGACCTGCCAGCTAAGAAGAAGTACTTGTGTGAATTATGCCTGGATGACGTTCTTTATGCACGAACTACCTGTAAATTGAAAACTGATAATGTCTTTTGGGGGGAGCACTTCGAATTTAATAACCTCCCATCGCTCAAAAACATTACGGTGCACTTATACAAAGAGACTGACAAGAAGAAGAAGAAGGACAAGACCAACTTCATTGGCCAGGTGAACATCCCTGTCAGCTCCGTGACGGGCCGGCAGTTCGTAGAGAAGTGGTACCCAGTGGTGAGCCCCAACCCGGGCAAGGGCAAGTCCCCAGGGCCCATGATCCGCATCAAGTCGCGCTACCAGAGTATGAGCATTCTTCCCATGGAGATGTACAAAGAGTTTGCTGAGTACATCACTAACAATTACATGGTGCTGTGCTCGGTGCTGGAGCCCTCGCTGAGCGTGAAGAACAAAGAGGAGATGGCGTCTGCACTGGTGCACATCCTGCAGAGTACAGGCAAGGCCAAGGTAAGACCCGTTGTGATCCTATCGGACACCACTGAGAGCAGGCTCCTGTGTTAGGGTTTGAAATCGCCACGTGAGTTGGGCTTCAGGCCTAGCCATCCATACGCTCTAATTTTGCTTTTAATTACGAACAGGTTGCCAGCAAATTGCAAACTGCTTAATTAGCAAGAGGTCAGTGGGACCTCAAGATACCAACCGAGTCACTTTTCTCCCTTCTGGGGGCTCAGGGGCCAGGCTCTTGCCTTATGAACAGTGAAAGTAAAGCAAGAAGGCAGTTCTCAGGGATGAAATGGAAGCAATGTTGGCTGAAGCTAAGCGGTCTGTTTGTGCTGGGTATTCCTGCACTGAACACCCAGGGCAGTTCAGTCTGTGTGGACCACTTTCAACATATTCATAGCTGGGAATCTCCCATCAGTTAGGAAAGGGGGAGGCAGAGGGTGGGATTTAGTCCTGGTTGTGGTCTGTGAGGGTACCAGCAAGGTGAGCAGAGCTGGGAACTCCCTTACTGGACAGCACAGGCAAGCGCTGAGGTCCCTAACACATGGAGCATGGAGCTGTGTGAGCCTTCTGCTGCAGAGCATCCTGCATCCCCGGGTGGCACGGCATAGCACAGCCATGGTGAACAGGGCCAGTGTCAGCACTGCAGGAGTTAAGGCATCAGTGTTTTCTCTGTTGAAATCTCCCTGAACTCTGCAGGGGGGACCTGGGGAGGAGCAGGGTTTCCAAAGCTTTTGCAGTGCTGAGGAGACCTGAGCTCCTCACCTGAGGGGGGATCACAAGGCTCTGCTTCCTCCAGAGCTGCCACTGCTGCCTCGGACCACGGCAGGGTTCTTGGATTAGATTAAATTACCTTCTGTTGGACAGAGAAGTGGCTTGGCCTCCTGATCTGGTTCAGGGCAGGCAAAGCCCACTGAGAGGATTGTGCAGCCATGGGCCTGCTGTTGCAGAGGCAGAGAAAATAGCTGTTAAAGCCTTCCTTACCCGAGGCAGCAGTGTCAGGCCCCAGGAGCACAGGGAAGGACCACAGCCCTGCTCCCCTTGGCTTTGTTGCCCTCAGAGGTGACAGAAGTGATTCACAGCATGTGAAATATGCTCTGTGGTTACACAGGGGAGCTTCGTTGGTGTCCCCTCCTCACTCCTCGTGCCGGGGCTTCAGACCCATCAGTGTGTGGTTTCTGAGCACGGCCCTGCTTTCTGCTGGCACATCTCATCATGAACCGTGGGCTGTGCTGCTTCTTGCCCACTAGTGCCAGGGCTCTTGTTGGAGTAGCATCCTGTTGAAGGACCATGTCCGTGGCTTACACGGTTCTGGTGCAAAAGGCTTCAAGTGTCAGCCCAATCTCAGTCACTGCGGATCATATGTTGGCGTGGCTGAGAGCTGTTGTCACTGTTCCTGCTTTTTTCCTCTTCTCCTCGGTACTGGAGAGGCTCCAGAGAGAGCAAGTGTGTTTCCAGACATGTATCTGCATCAGTGCTTGAGATCCCAGAGGCTCACACAGGGGACATGGCAAACAGTAAACAGTCTTGATGAATTTCCCCCTAAAATGGAGCTTCTGCTTTCCCTGCCTGTCATCTGCCATCAGCATTAGCACAGGGTTTAGGGAGCTGTCAGAGCAACAGGAGTTATTGGAGCATGGGAACCAGGTGGTGTGTGCTTTAGTTGGACGAGCAGAGAGAGGGGAAAAGCAGCAGGAAGGTAAAATCATAGACTCGTGGAACAGCCCAGGTTGAAAGGGACCTGAGATCATCTGGTCCAGCCTTTTGTGGGAAAGGCAGCCTAGATGAGATTAGGGAGCTCCCTGTCCAGTTGTATCTTGAAAGCCTCCAGTGATAGGGACCCTCCGTGTCCCTGGGGAGGTTTTTCCAGTGATTGATTGTTGTAAATGTATAAAATTCCTTTCTTATATCAAGAGTAAATCCAGCCTCTGCTGGGTGAGGGGCACCATCAGGGCAGCCCCCCCCTGCTTCCAGGCTCTGTCCTGCTGGGACTTCTGAAGCTGGAGGTGGGTTCTGCATCCCTGTGCCTTGCCAAGAGCCCTTCCAACCGCCTCTTGAGAGCTCTCCCCTGCCCTGAAGAGTGCAGACGTGGCACTCGGCAACCACCAATTTATTTTGCTGATAAAGGGGGTTTTGTTGATCTTGGCTGCTGTAGCTGATGCTAAAGCAGCAATTAACAGTTGGCCTGAGAAACAAGTGTCCGGTAGATTATCTGTGAAGACTCGTTAGCAGCTAATTGCTCGTGCAGTGTTTCAGGCCCTGCTTTCCTGTAGTGATTTGCTGTAAATATGGTGTAATCCCTTAATGAGGCAGGGTCATGGGGTCCGTGTGTCCACCCAGAGCCACGCTGCAGGAGCTGTGCGCAGGAGAGGGGCGATGTGGTGCTGTGCGGGTGCAGAGCATGCAGAGTGGAGCAGGAAGGGGACAAGGGCTGTAGCTGAATTTTCTCCCTAAAATACCTGCTTCTTCCTGGGCTTTGCAACTGTATAACAATAGATTAAAAGGTGGAGAATGGAAGCAGAGTGTCCCCACTGTGAGTAAGAGTCTGTGCTTCCTTTGATCCCTGTTTGGGAAAGGGAAAAGCTTCATCCCTGCAGTGCTGTGTGAGGGTTTGCTGCACATCAGGGTGTGCCAGCAACCTCCTGACCAGCCACCAAGGCAATGGGGAGGCGGAAAAGCATTTTGGTGAAGGTAAAAGTGCAGATGGTCTGGCTGAGGGATCTGCCCCAGCCCTCTGGGAAGCCTGACAAGCATCCAGCCCTACACCAGCTCCCTCAGTCATGCAGTGGTTGTTCACTGCCTCTTTCTATGGCACGTAGGGGTGGGAAGAGGCAAGAGGGGCTTGGGTTTGTGGTTCAGCGCAGGGATGCAGGCTCTCAGCATTGCTCCTTGACTCACTACATGATTCCATCTCCCCGATGAGAGCGCTGATAAAGTGTTACCACTAAGGGCGTGGAGATGCCTGATTATTCCCATGTGTTTTGCAACCCACAGACCAAAAGCACAAAGTCATAACTTCAAGTATTTCTGTTGCCATACCTGGTGTTACCAGGAGTGCTCACTCCTGCCATTAGCATGGCTTGATGTGGTCCATGTGATGTGGTTGTGGCTGCATCCTTCCCAACAGGAGAATGATTGCAACTTCAGATGCTTCCAGAATATTTCCCATGCTTAGATTTGTTTCAGGGCTCTCTTACAGCTTTGGGAGCTCAGTTCATGACCATAAATATCTAAAAAGCCCTCTCTTGTCCAAATGGTTGGTAGCTCAAACCCAGCGTTAGACAGAGCTCCAGCGAGCCAGCTGCTCGCTTGAAATAAATATTTATCGGCTTGTGAAGGGAGTGAAGAATAAACATGTGTCCCTGTTTGTTTATGCTGCAAGGATTAGCTTCAGCTAAGCAGATGTAGTGACTCCTTCTGTGGAGTTGGGGCAGAGCAGTGTGAAAAGGCCCAGGGAAGCCCAGATGCTGTGCAAGTTCAGCAGTAGACGAGCCTGCAGCAGCCAGGTCCTCTTCCCTATGGAGTTTATCTCTCTGATAATGTTTTATAGCAGCTATAGTTAAGCTAATAAGGCTTTTAATGAGTTTTATGAGCACCCGCCCAGTTTTTACCCCTCTGGGGGATGGCGAGCAGTTCCTGAGCTTCCTGTGTGGGATCCAGCCCCTCTGCCCTTGCAGGGAGGTTGGTGAGCACTCAAGTGTGCTATTGCTACATCCCTCAGGTTTTCTTATTGCCATGAGCAAGGTGATGGGAACAGATTCCTTTGTGTTTACCTCCACGTTGCCACTTCACCTCCTTTCCCAAAGAGAACTGGGAAATGCCAGAAGTGTGGCGGATGAGCTCCAGCACTCACAGGAGGGAGCATCATTGCATTTCCTAGCAGAGAGCTATCCAGCACAGCTCCTCAGAGGAACTGTGGGGATCATGAGTTTGTGACTGACAGTTGGGGTCCTTGATTTCACACCCTGTGTCCAGAACCCAGTCCCTGCCCTCCACTGCTCTCGTTGCACATCAGGTACTTTGTTTCTCTGCCACTGCAGCACTGACACACATAAGCTTGTGCAAACACTGGTCCACCTGTAACCTACAGCCCTGCTAACCCTTGGTGTTTTTCACCTTTGCATAAAAGCCCAGCTGGACTCTGGGCTAGTCTTTGAAATTAACAGTAATCTTATTACCTTTATCAGTTCAATCCTCTTAAGGTTAAGTCAATCCTCTTAATCAGGCTCATGATGTGGAGAACCTTATTATTTCAAAGTCAGCCTGCCCATCAGTCAGTTACAATATTGGGAACTGTCAGCTCCAGCCCCGGGGATTGCATGTTCCAAGTGGCATGTGTGGGGCCGTCGGTCTCATCAGCTTCCTCACACCCCATGCGCTCCAGTGTGGACACATCCTGAGGTGCTGGAGGACCTCCCGCAGGACAGTGAGTGCAGACTCCTTGGGTGTACACAGGGTAGTCCTGCAAGACTTGTGCTGCTTGCTGGCTCCCTTTGCCAAGGGAATGCTCCTGCTCCCGCCAGAGATGGGCCAGGCACCCGGCTGGCTCCATCTCTGTGCCTTCTGGATTCATGAGCTGAAGGGGGCTGATACTGCCCAGTGACACCCCCTGGGCACAGGGATGCTTGATGCCGACAGACCCCTCACCAGGGTCAGCTTTATTGGCGCTGTGAGTTTGGAGTGCTGTGGAGTGTGCAGGGCTGAGGGGTGCTGGAGACTGAGCTGTCAGCAGCTGATCAGATGTGTGACTGGATGAGCTTTCTTTGCTCTGGCTTTGCCCCTGTGAACAAGCTTTTTCTGCCTGTTTTTTGTGTTGGAGCAATGCAATTAGTCTGCTTCCTTTGCCCCATTGACGTGGGCAATGAAAGATCCTGTTCCTGAGCAGGTGTTGGTTTCTCTTTTAGTGGATTTCACTTTTCAGTGAGCCTTTTCCAGTTGAGGCCACCCCCAGGGCAGCTCCCACCAGCCGCCTGCAGGGACCACATGCGGGCTACAGCGTGCTCCTTTCCAGGGCATCACCCCCATCTCCGTATTCTCCTTCCAGTTTCCCCAAGCAAGGGTTTACGGGATCCTCCATGGCAGCATCAACAATTCCAGCTGCAAAATGACTCAGACATAGAATCCTGGAATGATTTGAGTTGGAAGGGACCTCAAAGATACCCACTTCCGGCTGCCGTGGACCAGGTTACTCCAAGCCCTGTCCAGCCTGGCCTTGAGCACTTCCAGGGATGGGGCAGCCACAGCTTCTCTGCTGCAGGGACCAGGCTGCCACTCCTGTGTGTGTTTCTGGAGGGCTGGAGGAGCTGCCTTAGTGCAGCTCACGCTGCTGGGGTTCATGCTTGGTTGGTTGAAAAGTGCTGGGAACCAGTGCATTGGGTTTATTTATTTATGAACTGCTCTTCTTGGAGGAGTCGGAAGGGTTGGAACTGGGTGATCTTGAAGGTCTCTTCTAACCCAAACCATTCTGTGATTCTTTATCAGCACATGGACAGTGACTGAAGTTGCACAGGTTCAGCCATGTCCAGTCTGAAGCAAATACCCTGACAACCACCAGGGGAACAAGCCTGAAGAGCACTGCCACAGCCCTTAATTTTTTGCTGTAGACCTTTTCCTTCCCCTCTCGACTCCCATGTAATGAAATAAAGCATCTTATTTTCTTCCATTGCCAGGGGCCCTAACTGAAAACAACCCCCTGCTGATCTCTGCTGCTCAGAAACAGGGAGTTTTATTGGCTTTAGTTATTGCATTTTATTCAGAGCCTTGTATGTGGGTGAGTGAGGCCCCCGGAGGGATTCGACAAGTATTTGCATTCCATTTGTGTGTTCCGAGTGCTGGCTGCTGGCGTACTTCAGGCAGAGATACCAGACGTGTGATCCAGAGCCGATGTGGCTTTTTTGTGCAGAGGGAAGGCAGGATCTGGAAATGGCCTTGGGACAGGATTTGCAGGATGTCATGGGAACTGACCCATGGAGGAGGCTCCTTTCCCGTGGCAGACAGAGCTCTCCTGGGCTGCCCAGAGGCAGAGGAACTCACTCAAGGACATTGGCTGTGGGTATTTTGATCCCTGATGCACCCCGGAGCTGGTTCGTAGCCTGGCAAGATGCCTCCTGCAGCCTGGGGAGGCTGGACCTGCTGGGGATGCTGAGCAGGCCTTGCCCATGGGATGCTGTTGGATGTCCTGGCTCTTCCCTCCATCCCCCTGTCAGTTACACAGCCAGATCCCACCACATTAAGTCCCAGCTTTGGGTATTGTGCCATAATGGAGCTCTTTGGGATTTCAGCCGCTTTCATTCCCACTTTGGAGACCAGAGGTTGTTTCTCAGCTGTCAAGCTGCAGGTGCTCCATAGTGGATAATGACCACAGTAGAGGTTTCAGAGCAACCTTTTCTGGCTGTGAGCTGAGTCCCACAGTGGAATTTTGCCTCATTTTAATTTCTGGTGGATTCTAGATCAGCAAAAATCATTAAAATTGACATTATCAGTAGCTAAACCATGCCTTTTGGATATCCACCTCTTGGCAGCCCTGGCTTCAGTTGGGGTGTGCATCACAGCTTGGACCAGCATCCCACAGCTGCCAGTCCTTAGCCAGCAATGGAGGGGAAAGCAAACCCTTGGCTAAGAGAAGCTGTAAAACTCAGTTTTTCCTGAGATAATTAGTATGTTGGGAAAGTGACAGGAAAGAGAATCGAGCAAAGCCAAGGTCAGTGGCTGCTAATTAAGAATCAGCACCTTGTGTCAGCCTGAGCTGTGGCTTAGAATTGAAACCGAGCCCGGGAGAGACCCAGGAAGATAAAGGTGATGGAGTTACCCAGATAGCAGCTAGTGGGAATTGAGCAGGGGTTTAAAGTTTCATTCCAGCCTGGCTGATAAAAGGGGCTAAATGAGACAAAATAGTGGGGGAAGGCACATGCTTTGCTTCCAGGAGGGATTTTTTTGCCTCTGCAGCTGCAGGAACATTGCAGACATAGTGGGATCTCAGGAAGGGTAAAGAAATAATGGAAGTGACTTCTTTTTTTAACCAAAGCTCCTCTGGCTGTTTTTGAGGCTCTCTGGGAAGGTCAGGACAGTGTGTTGGTCCCAGTCTTGTGGGAAGGTGGGAGAGATGGGGCTCTTGGGTGCTGTTTGAACCTTGATTAAGCTCTCAGATGTCCATATGAAGAATGAAACGGAGCTAAGTGCCTGTCTTTCTCCCAGCCAGGGAATGGGACCTCGGTGCCCCCTCTCCTGAACCTGGGTTGGAGCAGGCTGGGTCATGGCCATGGTGCCTGGGAGCTGCAGTTTGGGAATGGCAAGGACAGGACCTAGGTCTCTGCATGACAGCTCTGGGATGCTCCTGGTGCCCTTGCCAGGAGCAGGTTACCTCTGGTACGGTCGTGACAAATGAAGGAGAATTTCTTAGTGAAAGGTTATTACCAAGCAGATTACTTTGTTCTAGGGGAAGGCAGTTTAGAAAAAGGTGCCTTTGGTTGTGGAATTGAATGTGTGTGTCAACATCTGTCTGCCTCCTGCATGGGAAACAGTGAGAGCTTTAATGCATCTGATTTACACAGTGCCTGTTCCCCTTCGTCCAGGTGAATGGTACAGGGCGGGAGGAGATGGACCTTTCCAGCAGCCAGCACAGCGAGGAGCTGGGCAGGAGCCCAGGGCTGCTTTTGCCATTAGCAGTGCAGCGAACAGGAGCTGAATATATGTTAGCATTAAAATCTGCATGGCATTTCTCCTGCATTAACACTGGCTACAGCACGCTAAATACCACACCACGCAGTGGAGTCTCAGCAGAATGCATGGGGACCTGTGTGATGCTCTCTGCTCAGTTAATGCTGCTGCTGAAGCAGACGGGGAGCTCGGGCTGAAGGGCTGGTTTTGATTTAGGGTTTGTAATTCAGCAGCCTGGCCTGAAGCACGGGGCAGCTGTCAGCATGTGGCCTGTTCCTGCTCACCCCTTCCATTGCTCTGCAGCCCAGGGGATTAGAAGCTCACATGGAATTTGGTTGTGTGCACATCAGGCCCCAAATCTGTGCTGTAGCGATGCTGTTTATTTCCGTGAGTACTAAGGAAATGGGACACTTGAGTATCTTGATGCATATTATGGGCTTGATTCTCAGCCATTAACTGGGAGGCACAGCTCGTGACATCCAGGCATGCCCTTGATTTGCAGCCAGTCAGTTAGACATCAAATACAGCCGCATTTAACAGCAAACATAACGTTTCACCCGCAAAATGGGAACTAGATGATGTTAAGGTCCTTTCCAACCTTGACCGTCCTAAAATGTGAGGCTGATAAAAGACCCAGCTAGAAACCAGCACTGATGGAGAAGCAGATGTGGTGCATGCCTGAAGTGAATCATTTTTTGGGGTCATTTTTGAATAGTTTTTTGTGGCGCAAAAGTTGTGAGTTTCCAGAGGTTTATTCTTCCTCTCCTCTGTGAGGTTGGAACAGGAGGGAAGCGGGGCTGGGAGTAGCTCAGCATGAGACAGCCAGGATCACCCGCAGCTCCTCCACTCTGTCCTGTGTCTCACAAAGCTGAGAGGAGGGGAGGCTGCCTGCTCTGCTGAACAAAGCGTGTGTCAGTGCGTGGTGACCCACCATGGGCTTTGCTTTCCAGGATTTCTTGACTGACCTGATGATGTCTGAAGTTGATCGCTGTGGTGAGAATGAGCATCTCATTTTCAGGGAGAACACGCTGGCTACCAAAGCAATCGAAGAATACCTGAAGCTGGTGGGGCAGAAATACTTGCAAGATGCCTTAGGTACGTACAGAGCATTGGCAAGGCTCACCCAAAGAAGTCCTTCTCTAAGTTGTAGGATGCTCTGTGGTGGAGCCTTGATGCCTGTCAGAGGGTTTCACTGGCAGCAGGGTACAAGCTGTGACCCAGCGGGCAGCTCTCCCAGGTGAAGGTCACCACTGAGTTATTGCTTCAGTCCACTTTCAAAGGAGATAAATTGATACGTGAAGGCATTATGCTGCCTTCCAAGGCTTCTGTCTCAGCGCTGGCAGTGTCACAGCAGCTGACTGAACCTTTCCCCTGATGGCAGCCCCAGACCAGAGACGCTCCCTCAGTTCCTTGCAGCGCTGGAGAGTCAGATGCAATCTCTCAGGTTCCAGTGATGAGGGAGTCGTGTCCCAGCTCACGCTGGGAACAGCCCTTCTGGTGGTTGGGGTTTAAGGGCTGGCGATGTTTATAGCTCCAAAAGTATTTCTCTTGATGCAAATGAAAATAATTAGAGCTTCTGCTTGTGGGCAGGTCAGGAAGGAATTGCTGTGTTCCTGTTTGCAGCCAGCGTAGCATGAGGATGGGGAGAGGCTGCCTTTGAAGCATGATGTCTGAGCCTCAGCCAAAGGCAGCTAGCTAGTTTGGATCCACATGTTAGCAGTAGGATGAGCACAGCTCCCAGTGAAGTGTTAATTTTTCAGGATGTTGGGTTCCTACCAGTGGATTTGTGTAATTTTAGCAAGGAGCAAAGAAGCATAAATACTTTATTAAGGTAATAGCAATAATGACAGCATCGGGAAGAGGAGATCGTGGAGTCGAACCAACACATAGCCCACAAGAATAGGAAAAGGAATAGTATTTATTTCTGCTTTGTAATGCTTTCTGGTTGAAGGCAAGTCTGTAAGTAGATTACCTCATACGAGTTCTAGGCAGCCAGGGGATTAATGAAGGCACAGAGTGCTGAAACATTCCCCTTTCAGGGCTCAATGCAAATGCTGCCAAGCCAGCTCCAGCTAGTGCAGGTGGAGCCTTGGGTTCCTGCTTGCTGGTCAGGGCACTGATCCTGTGTAAGACCTTTTATCAGTGAAGTGATTCATCTGTGTGTCACCAGGTAACACAATGCAGCACAAGGTAACACAATAAAGGATAGTATTTTCCTTTAAACCATGAAGCACAAGCAAGTAATAGGGCTGGATGATAACAGCAGGCATCACCTGCAGGCAAGCAGAGAGGCTCCAGAGCTCCCTGGCAGAGCTGAAAATACATTGGAGAGGCTCTCCAGTGTGTAATTAAAATTTGTTTTGGCAATAGGGGAGGAATGCAGACTAGAGTGAGCCAAAACCAGGAGTATGGGAAAATCCAAGACAGTCAGGAATGAGAAGATGAGCAAACCAACTGGAATTAGTAGATGAGCAAACCAACTTGAATTAGAAGAAAACCAAAGCAAACCTTTCTCCAGAACATCACCTGGCTCTGCAGATCCCTTAGATATTGCCTTTTAATCCCCATTATCCCATCCCCGCCATCACTGCGTGCTAACAGGCATGGGTGACTGCCACCCCCAAGCTGGACAGTGGTCCAGGCAGTGGGAACATAGTCAGCCCAGGCAGCAGGGATCTGTCGCCCAGGGTGAAATGTATCATGAGAGTGAGGAGCTCCGAAGCAGACCCATGGCGTGGTCCTCCCCGGTGTGAGGAGAAGGCAGGCACAAACAGGAGTGCAGGGAAGCTCAGAGAAATATTTGAATTCAATTTTGTGTGATGTTCAGCTCAAAATAAGCCGAGTAAATGGCTCCTTTCCTTTAATTACCCATTCCTTCTGTGAATCACAGCGGCTTGTCCATGCCAGGGCACAGGCTGCAGTAGCAGCCTTCCTGCAAATAATTACAGAACTTGCCAGCATACTTCCTACTGGATTTGCCCAAGGGAGCGTCTCTGGAACCGGTGTAATGGGGGCTCAGGGCAGGCTGAGGAAGCGGGTGATTTGGCAGCTCAGTTCTGATGCAATAGCCCATAGCCACAAGGCAGAGCTGCCAGCTGGGTGAGAGGGATGGAATGTGCTCATTGGAAATATGGGTGCCTTTCTGCAGGGTGTGCCTGGATCTGGTCAGGGATCCTGAGAGCTGGCGGGGTGCAGCCTGCCCTGGGAGCCACCACCAGCTCTTGTACCTACTTCTGTTCAGGCAGCGTGGTGGGGTGCAGGGTAACTGCTGGGGTGCTTGGGCTTGTGAACAGAATTGCTTGCAGGCTGCATCTCTTGTGTCTCTAAAACCCATCACCAACTGTCTCTTTTACAGGGGAATTTATCAAGGCACTGTATGAATCAGATGAGAATTGTGAGGTGGATCCCAGTAAGTGTTCATCCTCAGACCTTCCCGAACATCAGAGCAACCTGAAAATGTGCTGTGAGCTGGCCTTCTGCAAGATCATCAACTCCTACTGGTCAGTATCGTGTGCGCATAGCTCCCCTCCACATGCCCTTGGCTAGCACAGAGCTGATGCAGCTGCAGGGACAGGGTAGCAGCAGCCCATCCTCAGGCTGTTGGTACCCATCCCTGAGCTGTGCTGATGGGCAGCTTGTCAGAGAGCTTTGAAGGGAGAGCTGCAGGGCCCTGCTCACATCCTGTGGTGCATAAGGGAGCAGGAGCAAGGGTGAGGATGGCCAGGGGGTGGGACAGCAGCTTCTGCTCAGAGTGTGGAGTATCTGCTCTATGAGTGCAGCGGCCTCACTGATTCTCCATCAGGCTTGTTTTCAGTGAGTGCTGAAGGGTTACTGGTGCACAGACATGGGGACAGGGCAGTGGAGTGAAGGAACATGAAATTCCTTTGCAAGTGTGACCAATTCAGAGAGGCACTTGATGCTGTGTGTGAAAGTGGAATAAAGAGTAGAAATGCATGGCCTGGTTCTCCTGCCCGTGTAGTGATTCAGTCTGGATCAAACTGATGCGTTCTGCCCGTCTCAGATGAAGTTCTGAGATCCTCTCTGCTGCACGGAAGCTGCACCAGCACAGGGAGCTTTTGTTTAGGCAGATGTTCTCTTGTTGCAGAGTGCTGGAGCCCAGGAGGATGCTGCTGTTCCTCTTGGTTTGCTCTTTGGCTCAGCATCCTGCATTCCTCTGTTAACCCCTCTGTCTCCCAGCCCCGGGGTGCTTGCTGAGGCAGAGGTGGGGAGCCCGTTGCCTCCTTGGCCCAAGGCCTGGTATGCAGTTTGAGGCATTTCCTGGTTGTTTATTCTCAGGGTAAAGGTTCTTGTAACTAGTTGGGGCAGGCCCGAATATGCAAAATTGATTGGAGTAAGGTAGTTGTATCCTGTTGTTGTGGAGGAGGCTATCAGGCTCATGGTGTGACCTGTGCTCAGCCCTGGGGACTAGCAGCCAGGAGTCCCTGGGTCTGTTAGAGATGCTGCCTGCAAAGATAACCTGAAAGGGATGGAATGGGTTTGTGACTCTCTTTACTTGGAGAAATAAAAGGCTTTGCTTTCTGCTGCTTCCTAACATATCTGACCTATATGAGAGAACGATCACTTTGTCTTACTGCTGGGTTTGCAGTCTTCCTGCTTCCGAGTCTGGGCTCAGTTTCTGTTAACGTGTTTAGTAACAACACTGTTGCTGCAGACCATCAACTCAGGATAATATTGGAGGAAGGAAGTCTTTGATAATAAGGATTTCTCATTTTCTCTCCTGTCCCAGCTGTTCTCTTGAGATCTGAAAGCTCATGATACGCAATCTCCCAGGATTGTGAGTGCAGGCCCAGGAAGGGAATTGCTTTTCCTGATCCTCTTCAGGGACAAAACAAGCAGCAGGAGGCTCATTCAGACAAATAAGCAAAGAGCAGATTTCTTTACTGGTATCCTATACCTTGTCCTGGGCTGATTAATAACTGACTCAGGAATGGTGTTTACCTGCTCTCCCAGGAGGGATTCACTGCTTTTGGCCACCAGTGGATTACAATTGTTTGAATGAATGTCTTCCTAAAAATACCCAAAGCAGGACTAAAAAGTCACTCCAAAAATAAGCTTGGAAAGTGACCTAAGGAGAGTCAGGAATTCACGGGAAGTTTGTTCCTCCAGTCCTGCCTTTCCAAGGAAGGCTGAAGCAGCTGCTCTGAGTGGTTCCCCCTTGTTCCTTTGTGCTCAGTGGTTCTTAGGAATTAATAGGGCTGATGAGTGTTCAGGATTGGCCAAGGTATCCTGAGAGCTAACGATCCTGCTTTAAATAGAGTGCCAGAGTGTGCATGCTCATCTGCAGAGAGAGCCAGAGAGGAAAGAGGTTTACAATAACTGAAAATTGTTATAATTATGACATAATTTGGACATCTGGGAAGTTTCAGTGTAAGCAGAATTGCAGCATGCGGGAGCTCATCGCCGGGAAGTTGGGTGATGAATTACGGGCCCGGCTGTCACATGGAGCTGGGAACTGAGCTCCATCCGTTTGTGGTCTCCATCGCTGGTGAGCAGAGCTCAGGGGCTGCGTGCAGCCGGTGCGTGCATTGCGAGGGCTTGCTTCCCAGTTGACTGTACAACCTGTCCTGATCAGTCAAGCCTTAAATTGCTTAAAGGATTCTCCTGTTTCTGGGCAAATACCATGAAGTAGAAGGGCTTTGTCCAATTGTGTGGATCAAATCAAAGACAGAGGAGAATTTATCCAGCCAGAGACGTTGGCTGATGTTGTTTATAAAGCACAGGGTAAAAGCTCATGGATGTGAAAGCATGAAGCCAACACAGAGCAGAGGCTGAACGCAATGGAAGCATTTCCAGCGCTTCTAAGGAGTGTCACCACCCATGTCAGGTTGTATTGAAACCTGGATACCTGGAGCGCAGCTGCATGGGCCTTACCATGCATGGTGGGATGCCCTGGGTGGGATTAACAGTAGCATCCCCAGACCTGAAATGGGGATTTGCAGTTGAAATGAAGGGTGAGGGCTCTGCCTGCTGAGTGTGGGTGCTGCTGGCTCAGAGGATGGCTGCAGAGCCAGAGGCCACAGCTGTTGGGTGCAGGGTACCCACAAACCCCATAGGTCTCTGCAGTGTGGCAGTGTGGCCAGGAGCAGTCAGTTGGGCTCGATGGAATGAGTGTCCACAGCCCTGGGAAGCAGAGGCCGGAGGATGGGGAGTGCTGGCAGCAGGAGGAATGACCTCGTACTGGCCTGGAGGCCTGGCAGTGCTGTGTTTTGGAGCCTCCCAGCTGGCTCTTGCTGTTGCTGAACAGTGGATGGTGTCTCTGGCCATGCAGCTCCCAAGATTTTCCCTTCTGCAGTCAGTCCGGGCAGGCCATTGAGAACCAAGCTCATATTGTTTTGCTTTTCCCAGATAGTCCCTGCACCAAAACTGGGAAACCTGGGAAACCATCCTCCGAAATGGCTGTTTGTTAAGGAGATTTATGGTCTAAAATGGAGTCTGACCTCGCTTCAGTCTGGTTTAGTACCATCCAGCTCTGGTTCTGAAGCAGAGGCGGTGGTTGCTGGCCAGGGCAGCCTCCAGCGGGTGGGGAGCTGTGTACCAGGGACCCAGGAGACCAAGGGCAGCACGGTGGGACCCACTGCCAGCCTGCTCCCAGCAGTGGGAGTATCCAGCTGAATAAATAACACATGCTGGGAACAGGATAAGGTGGGAGCAGGGAGCTGGGGAGGGCTGAAAAGAAACAGGCAGCAAGTTGTCCAGTGATAAGGGCTGCTGCAGCTACCGATTGCTGGCCCCAGGGGAATTCTGGTATCCAGGAAAGCCAGGCTGAGGTCTGTGCAGCTACAAGGCTGGAGGAACTCCAGTGGAGCTCCGTGTTTGTAGTAGTCACAGTAGGATTTGATCCATGTGCTTGAACAGGAGTATTACAACCTGCACAGCCTCACTGGTGACCCTGGTACCACGGTACCACAGATATTCCTGCTGAGGGGGTCCCTGATGCTGTGTTTCTTCAGGAGACACAATCCCCCTTGGTGGCTGAGCTTCCCCTAGTTCAGAGCACCCTGAGACACAGCCAACTGGCTTGGGATGAGCTGCTTTGTACAGATTGTCTCATGTCTCCATCTTCCCAGTTGTCCAGGGTTTTAGCAGCCAGCACAACCAGACAATGTTCATTAGTCTGATGAAGGCTGCTTCTCCTACAACATTATGGAGCAGCTTTGCTTTGTCCGGTGTGGCTTGAGTGTCCTGAGGGACACTGCAACAAACAAGGACAGGGCTGTGACTGATGTGGGTGGTGGTGCTGCTGCGCATCATCAGGGTGAGAGGGCTCTGCTGCTGTATGGGTCTGGGTGCGGTACCCCACAGCTGATACACACCATATGTAGTTACTGCTGTGTGGTAGTTTGAGCACCCTGGCCTTGAACTCGCCATCCCTGCAATGTCCTCCTGTCGTTCCAGTGTCTTCCCAAGGGAGCTCAAGGAAGTTTTTGCCTCATGGAGACAAGAATGCAGCAACCGCGGCCGCCCGGACATCAGCGAGCGACTGATCAGTGCCTCCCTGTTCCTGCGGTTCCTGTGCCCGGCCATCATGTCCCCGTCCCTCTTCAGCCTCCTGCAGGAGTACCCGGACGACCGCACTGCACGCACTTTGACCCTCATTGCCAAGGTCACCCAGAACCTCGCCAACTTTGCCAAGTAAGCTGGGAGCCAGAGTGGGAGCAGGCAGGAGGCGCCGGGTGTGCAGGCAGAGCCTGGCGCCAGCACCGCAGCCCTGCACTGCCTGCTCCTTGCCTCGATGGAAAGGGTCTGGTTGTTTCCTGTTGGCTTTTTCCCCCACGTCTCTCTGGGACCCATTCCCTCACTGCGGGGTCAGGGAGATCACTGAAGTTTCCAAAACAGGACGTGTTTTATGAGCAGGAAAACGAGCTGTTTTGAGCACACAGAGGAGCCGGCGGGCTGGCAGCAGGGACACCCCGGCACAGCCAGGCACGTTGTCCTGGTGTGGCATGGTTGGCCTCTCGGAGGCACCAGCACGACCCGAACCCCAACAGCAGCTTGTTGCTCAGGAGCTGGTCTTCCCCTCCTGTAAGCTCTAGGACCCTCTCTGCTATTCAAATGCAGTTGTCTGAACTAGGAGGGTATGGAGGAAGAAGGGAACAGTCAGTTCTAACTAAATCCTATCAGTTTCTAACTAAACCCATTGGTTTGGTGGAAACAAAGCGAGAGATTTCTGAGAATCTTTCCACTGGCTGCAGCTCTGAGCTGCTTACCCTGAGCTCTGATAACAAAATGATGAGCTTTCCGAAACATGAATGGACAGTTTCTGTCTAAAGCTTCTTAGATTTGGAATCCAGCTTAGTACACACACTCGCCATCAGGAGCGTCCAGGCATGCAGACACAGATGGAAGATGTACAAGTGTGTTACACTTGATGACAGCAATTCTCTGGATTCCTGACCAATCCCTAACTAAAGGGTTTTCAGATTCTCAGCACTTTGCAGAAAGGACTCCTTTAACTAAGCTGACATTAGTCAGTCCAAAGTGATGGAGCTGAGCTGTACCGCAGCTGGCACACAGCCGAGCCTCAGGATCGCTGGCACTGGCACAGCACCAACCACTGCTGGTACAGTTGAACCAGAAGACCCTCCCTGTCGTGCTCTGAATAAGACATCTAACCCAGAGGGGGGTCTTGCAGAGTGCTCGGGGGCAGAGGAGGTTGCAGGAAGCCAGAGGGGACACATGAGCTGGCCCAGCTGCAGGTATAACTCTCCAGGGTGATCCCAGAGCCATTGTGCTGGGGCAGCAGTGACTGGGGTTAGCTCCAGTGCTTGTGGAAGAGCAGGGAGAGTGCAGGATTCCTGCTGCCACCATGGGCTTCAGTCAGTTGATGGTGCTTGGTATTATGATTTATTTCCAGTGACAGGTCCTATTTCTGGAGGCTGTGCCCTGACCCAGCAGTAAGATACACACCATTACCAACAACAGCTTTGTTTCTCTAGCTTTCACCTTTATTTCTGCTGTGGAGATCCCACGCTGACGAGGACATATCTGGGTTAGGCTGGAGTTAATTTAGGTTCCATGATCAGTGAGGTGTACCAGGTGCCTGCTGAGCAACCCAGGCATCCCAAAGGCTTTGAAGGATTCAAGTGGGAGAGGAAGGTTCTGGCATCCTCACCTGTGTATGTACCTACCCGTTTTGTTGGCTGTACCTCTGTTTACAGGATTTAGCTGAAATCCCTGTTGCTGTCTTGACAGGTTTGGCAGCAAAGAGGAATACATGTCCTTTATGAACCAGTTCCTGGAACATGAATGGACTAACATGCAGAGGTTTCTCCTGGAGATTTCCAATCCAGAAACCATCTCAAACACCGCTGGCTTTGAAGGCTACATTGACCTTGGCCGGGAACTGTCCACTTTGCACTCGCTACTCTGGGAAGTCATTTCTCAACTGGAGCAGGTATCCAGGGGGGTCACAGGAGCAGCCCTTGGCTTCTATAGCCACATGTGCTGGGACATCCCATAGCCTCAGCAGTGGGGGTAAATGATGGAGAAAATGAATGTTGTATATTTAATGTGATTCTCTGAAGAGACTGTGCAGCAAAGACCACGGTTCAGCACAGATGTTGGTAGTAATTCTGCTCTCTTTTTGGCCAGGGCACTGCAACGAAGCTTGGGCCTCTGCCTCGGATCCTGAGGGATGTCAACTCTGCGCTCAGTAACCCGGCCTGCGTGCAGGTCTCAGTCATGGCCGATCACGCTGCATCCACACCCAGTGCTGGCAACAGCATCTCTGCAGGGCTCCAGAAAATGGTGATAGAAAATGACTTATCTGGGTAAGAGCATGAAGGGCCTGGCCATGGACCAGGGAAATGCTGAATAGTCATCCGCTGCCACCTGAGCACCTGCGGGGACAGGCGGGGCAGGGTGTAGTGCGGAGGTGTCTGATCCATTCACTAGGCTTCCTGATCGCAGAACTGGTACTGGCTGTAGTTCAGCTCTGAATCTGGACAGAGCAGTGGGCAGGAGTGCGAGGACACAGCTCCATGCTGGGTCCCTTGAGAACCAAAGCTGGGATGTGGTCTGGGAAATAAGAACTTGGTATTTCTGTTCTCAGCTGTTGGCATGTGGCTGCGAAAGCAAAATGTTCATCCTTTGAGGACCTAAGGGCTTCTCTGCACTACCCTCAAAGTGGTCGGTGTTGCCATTAAGTTCATTGAGTCACTGGGTATGCAAGATCTATAGGACTTGCCTTACCCATCTTTGTAAGACATAGGGTGTGTGCTGAATTCACTGAGATCCAAACCTGGACATTTCTTTAACAGTTGCAAAGCTGTAGAGGCCTGACAGAGGCATCCAGTCTACTCTGTCTAGTTTTATAATACTGGGTGTTTTTAATGATGAGCAGTGATTCACAGGCACAGTCACCTAACATACGTTCTGGGCTCATTATATAAGGAGTTTCATTCATGGAGAAGATGACTGTTGCAAACCTGTAATGTTTCTGTTTGTGGAAAATGAAATGGAGCCCACACAAATTGAAAGACCGAGCTGGTAAAATAGTTTGTAAGTGGAAACTACATAATATTTAACAGTTTAATTAGGAATGAAAGGCAGCAATGGCACTGGACTGGCTCTAATCAGAGCTTTCATCTCTAATGCTTCCCAGCGTGAGGTGCAATCATTTAAATCTAATGCTATGGAGGATCTCTGACAATATGCTTTCACCCAAATACTTGCTTACATTGCACCATCTTTGATCAGTGTATATTCACATTTATCTACTGCAAAGCTCTTTCTTCCTATCCCCAAGAAAATCAATATTGCATGAATGGGTGTTGCAGCAGGAGGTCTGGGTGCATAACCTTCAGTTGCTGGGCTGTAGCTGGGCTGTAGCTCTGCTGCTGGAGCTCTTTCTCTGATCCTTGAAGGCGTGGTGTGGATCAGGCTCCCATGGTGTTCTCTGCTCTCTCATTTGGCCAGTGTGCCCTCAGGAGCTGACTGCCTGGGGGCAGAGCAGGGCACTTGAGAGCAGCACAGGTACAGCCAGCTGGGAGCAGAAGGGGTGACTGACACATGATGAGGAGCAGGTCCAGCAGGGGAGGCAGAGCTGGGGGTGTCTCCTGCACAGCGCGGTGCTCCCCACGCTTACACTCACCCCTGGCTCCCCTCCCTGCTCCTGCCTGTTCCCATGGGGCTCCCAGGGCTCCCTCATCCTCCTGCTCCCCCTGCACTGTCCCTGCATCCCAGGGGCTGGGTTTTGGTCCCATCCCACACAGCTGTGCCACGCTGATTTCTTCTGAGTGATTTGGGGTTTTCCTGCTCCGGTGCAGCATTCACAACTCTTCTTTTTTGTTTTGTTTTCCTTTCCTCTTCCTTACGCACTGACTTCCCTGCAGTCTGATAGATTTCACACGGTTACCATCTCCAACCCCTGAAAACAAGGACTTGTTTTTTGTCACAAGGTCTGCTGGGGCCCAGCCCTCGCCTGCCCGAAGCTCCAGTTACTCAGAGGCCAATGAGCCCGACGTGCAGATGTCTAATGGCAGCAAGAGTTTGTCCATGGTGGACTTGCAGGACAACCGGCTCTTGGACAGTGGGGCCAACGCGCCCGGCACGGCTGACTCCCTCAATGACAGTCAGTCATCCCTGGGGCAGTTGCAGGGCGTATGGACCACACGGACTCAGCAGAACAGCATCACGGGCATGGCCACAGTGCGCCGGGTGGGCCAGACCCCGACCACGCCGAGCGGCGAGAGCGCGCCGGGCCGGCCGCAGCTCCTGGCCCCGCTCTCCTTCCAGAACCCCGTCTATCAGATGGCAGCGGGGCTGCCGCTGTCCCCACGCGGCCTGGGCGACTCGGGCTCCGAGTGCCACAGCTCGCTCAGCTCCCACAGCAACAGCGAGGAGCTGAAGGCCAACAAGCACGGCTTCGCCGCGCCCGCCGCCGGCGAGGACTTTGCGCGCCGCACCGGGGAGCTGGCCCGCAGGCAGCTCTCGCTGTCCGAGAAGGGCGGGCAGCCCACGGTGCCGCGGCAGAACAGCGCGGGGCCGCAGCGCCGGATAGACCAGCCCCCGCCGCCGCCGCCACCCGCTACCCGTGGCCGCACGCCGCCATCCTTGCTGAGCACCGTCCAGTACCCGCGGCCCTCCAGCGGCACCATCCTGTCCTCCTCGCCCGACTGGCCCGGCAGCGGCGCCCGCCTCCGGCAGCAGTCCTCCTCTTCCAAGGGTGACAGCCCCGAGATGAAGCAGCGCACGATGCACAAGCAGGTGAGTGTGGGGTGTGCAAGCTCCGGGTGGGCTCCGTGGACTTGGAGAAGAGGGTGACCAAGTGGGGATTGCTGCAGTGGGAGGGGATGTTGCTGCGGTTCCAAGGTACCGCATCAGTGCCAGCCCTGTGGTGGCACTGCATGTGTAGGTGCCCTGGCTTTTGCACCCAGCTTGGCCTGAGACAGAGGATGGGGACACAGATCAGTGTTCGCTCCCTGTGCTGGTGTGTGACTGCCACAGGGCAGTAGGTGGCAGAGACATGAGGGCAATGGCAGCCATGCCTCTGTCCTGCGCTACCATCTCGTCACTGCTTTGCCTCTCCATGCCCAGGCTCTCATCCCATGCCATAGTCAACCCCGCGCCATCTCCCAGACTCGGACCAGGCCCTAATCTCTTGTCACTAAGAGTGTCCCTGCTGCTGCTCCTGTCCCAGTGAAGCCAGAGCACTCCTGGACATTCCTGTTTCTTTGCTGTGAGACCCTCCTGTAAGTCCATTTGGGAGGTGAGAGAGCAGGAAGGCAAGAGTGTGCTCCCCACCAAGAGTGATGCTCCTGCCACATGCTGGTCTGCACAGAAAGGAATTCACCATTCATGGTGCTAAAAGAGAAAGCAGTAGGTCACAGACCCAGGGCCCTCTGGTGTTCCTGGCAAGGATAAATTGGTTTTCTAGGACTCGTTTATTCATTCTACATCTCAGAAGTAACCCTATAGAAAACTAACCCTGTAGGGCCTCTCAGGGCCTAAAGCAAGAGTGCCACAAACCCAGAGGATGTGGACAAGAGCTCACTGCATCTCAGCCCAGGCACGGTATTAAGGCACCGCTTCAGCAGTATGGTACTGAAAGAAGAACAGAGTTGGTGTAACTGCCTCTCCTTCACAAGGCAGCTGTGGAGGCCTTTGGCACAGATGCCCGTTGAAGGCTGCTCTGTCAGCCCCATCTGGAGCTGCGCGGCGCACACGGTATCGATTCATAAGCACCGACATTAGCAAGCACGCTGCATAGCAGCATTTGTGCAGTGGGGATCAATACTCATTAGGGACAGAGGGCACAGAGCTCTGCCAGAGCAGCCTGTTTGGGAGCAGACAGCAGTGAACTGCGGGTGACCTTTGGGAAGCCCTGGCCAGGCTGTGTTTGCAGATCTGTTCTTCACCTGCCCCTCTGGTCCTCTCAGAGCTTCTCTCAAGACCTGAAGTCCTCAGAGCGCCTCTCCCTGCTTGGATATTGGCACCATCTGTGAACCATAATGAAGCTGCTTGCTCGTAGTTGGTGATATTAAACACTGAGAACAAAGGAATCACATTTGGTGGCCATTGTAGCAGTCCATGAACCTCATTCCTGGCAGCCAGAGGCGCTTCCTCTGCTTCTGAAGTTCATCTGCTGAGCTGACTTCAGGCTGTCCTAGAGATCAGATGTCTTTTTTCACTCATTCAGAGAAGGAGGGAAGAGGCAGAAGGACCCGTGCAGAGCGAGCTGAGCTCTCATTGACATCCTTTACCAGTGGCCTTTACACTGCTGAGCTGAAGCCGGGTGGCCACTGCTCCTTGGAGCCACAGATTCTGAGCAGCTCCGCATATGCAGTGCCCAAGCTGGAGATTTACAGCAAGGTGAGGATTTACAGCAAGGGATTTCATGAGCCGAGCCTGGAACTTCTGATTTGGAATTGCAGAAGCAGAGGACAGCACAGGGAAGCCTCCAACCCCAGTGAGGTGATGAAACCAGTCCCCACTCCTGAGGACAGAACCTGCTGTTCTGCTGCTTGCTGGTGACTGGGTTTCTCCACTGTCCAGAGCTTTGAATGAAGAGAAAGTCCCCGACGTTTCTGACTCATTAACTTCAATTCTCTTGTCCAAGTCATCCAGATCATTTGCATTCATCCAAGAAGCTGTTTACTGTGGTTTACAGTGAGCCAGGATGGAGCAGAAATAGCTGGACATTGACTTCCTCAGCCTTGTTATGTGGTTGGAAAATATTCAGGCAATGCCATTTGCAGTCCCTGCCCAGGCTAGCACTGAACAGCAGCCATGGCTCTAACTCACTGACCATGGAACTGCCCCTTGAGCTGCTACATGAACAAACCTAGAGATACACTACCAACATGTGGAGCATTTGGACCTCTTCAGCATCCTAAGTGTAGTCTCAGCCAAGAAGAAACCTTTCTATTCCAAAAAGGCACCCGAATGACCAGAAGCAGCATTTCAGTTTGCAGATCTGCTTTTATCTGCATGGACTCTCCACAGCAAGCAGAAAGACAGCTCAGTGGAAGAAGCTGAAGAGTGAAATCTCTGCTTGTGGAGTGCCTACACCACATCAAGCCACTCTGTTTCCCTCGGTGCCTTCTCAAGCCATGTCCTTCAGAGGTGACAGGACCTGAAACCTGGGCCCTTCCAGCAGGAAGCTGCACCGCAGCACCTTGTGCTCCACCTGTTCTGTGGGATGGCACAGGGAAGAATTTGGCCTGTCAAAGGCTGTTTGACCTAAAATAATGCGCAGATACAGACCAGGAGCTGTTCCTCCCCATCCGCTCCGGTAGCTCAGGTTGTTGGTTGCTGTTGGAGCAGCATGGGAGAGGGCTTGGAAGGAAATTCTCTCTCCAGCTTCACGACCATTTCTGTTACAGGTTTTTCTGTTGTTATGGTTGTATGTTTCATTGTAGGCCCCTTCTCCTGTGAACCCCAATGCCCTGGACCGCACTGCCGCTTGGCTTTTGAATATGAACATGCAGTTTTTAGAAGATGAAAGCATTGACCCAGATTCCAAGCACAGGGATAAGCTCAGGAATAAGGACGAGCTCAGCCAAGCAGAAAAGGTAAAACCTGATTGGATTGAAACAAGTGTCTAAATAGAGAGAGGATTTCCTTGAATGTCTTTGATCCGAGCAGCCTGGGGATAGGGTGGGCTGTGTGGCAGGTCCCTGCCCACGAGAGGGTCCTTCTCTGCCCTGCTCAGCCTCACAGGGCACTTCTGGGGAAGGTTTGGGAGGTTTGCACACACTCAGTGACTGGAGTTAGCCTCTGATAAAGCAAGTCAGAAAAGCAGGAGCCAGGAGTCAAGTGCTGCTGCTGCTCTGCAACAGACTCTGGAGCCAGACAGTGCCTGTTACTTCCCCCATTCTTGCTCCCATCTGCAGGGGAGGAAAGCTTAGAAAGTGAATTAAGCACAGCTATAAAAGAGATGAGAGCGAGGTGCAGGCAGCCTCACAACAGGGACATGGAGCAAGAAGCAGTTTCCATGTCAAAATGGAACTGAGCAGATTCTGCTCTCAGAGGCAGCACTGGGGGATGGGGTGACTTCAGTGGTGCAGTGACACTGCCCGAAGCTCACAGTTGTGTCACACAGGGCCTGGGGCTCTGTCACGGGTCAGTTCCAGAGTAGTCAGTTGGAGCCCACAGTCCCTGTGCTGTCCGTGTTCCGGGACAAGCCTCGAGTAGGAGAAGCAGGGAAGGGACAGAGAAGGCCTGACCAGGGGTGAAGAAGGAGGGTTAGAAATGAGGAGTCAGGAGCTGAGAAGATCCCATCTTTGCTGGTGGCTGCTTCTGCAAGGTGCTTCCTCCCAGCCTGGCGCTGCTGGGACCTGCAGTTGGGCACTGTTGGCATTTGGGATGTTCCTCAATGTGCGTCTCTTCTGTCCGCCGCATGTCACCGCCCGGTGCCACAGAACTGAGGCATCCCCTCCCTCAACCTCCTTCCTGCTCTTTCAGCACAGCCGTGCTTCTGTTCATGTTAAATCCCCTTCCTGTTCTTGTTCTGCTGTGCTGCATCACTGTGGGACTGCCACCTGGTATCTTAAGGGATATTGCAAAGGCAGGTACCATAGGGCCTGGCAGCTCCAGCTGCCCCAGGGAGAACATGGCAGTTTTGTGACAGCTCAGCCCATTTCTCACTGGCTTTCTGCTCCTTGGGTATTCCTGTAAATACAACCACGCAGCAGCTGACCCAGGTCCACTTGCAGCAGGCTGTTAGCAGAGATAGAGAAATCGTAGCTCCCACCTAAGCACAGACATCCACAGGCACAAATCAAAGAGGAGGCGTTGTCAGACTGGCGCATCACACACTGGGTTGTTGCTGCTTTTAGTCATTGCAGGGCTTCTAAAAGAGGTTTGAGTCTGCAATAGGGATGAGAGGGACATGCTTTGGAACCAGAGTGAGGTGAAATCCTGCAGGACCACATGCTAGGAATCGTGTGCTGGCCTTCTCCTGTCCCTCCGGGGTGGACACGGTGCGTGCCAGGCTGAGCACCGAGGGCCTTGCAGCAAACCCATCCCTGTCCCAAGCTGAGCAGGAGCCACCCCCCAGGAGCCTGCTGTCTCATTCCCATGCAGCATCTTTTGTTACTTTGCTGTCACATCAGTCACTGACATTAAAGATCACCATTAGCATAACCTCTCTCCCCATTACTGTAAGACGTGAATGGTAACGGAGAATGAGACAAGTGTTCTAGAGACAGGAGCGACTCCTTCGGTCTCTGAGGCCTCTCCTGCTATCATTTGAGCTCACTTATACGCTGCTCCTATTTTAAGGCTAGGGTAGGTATTTAATCTTTCCTGTTCAAGCAGCTCCCTTCTGTCTGACTTTAGTGCTTCTGTGTCACTGTATGGGCGTTTGTGTTCCCTCATCGCTCCAGGTTACATGTGCAAACTGTGTCGTTCCAGTGCCGCAGTAAAAGCTTTGCTAAAGGAGGGTCAGTGATGTGTTGTGCCTGTCCCTGCCCATCTGCCAGCCATGGCTCGAGTGCTTTGGCAGGTCAGGAAGCCCATCAGCATCATAAATTTTCAATCCCTGGGAGTTAAAGCTCCTTCTGCTGTCTGTGGAGCAATATCGGGACAGCAACGTGGGTTGATGTGGGCTGGGCAGACTCCCCATCACTGGGACACAACTGTCCATTGTGTGGGTGCTTCCATGGGTGTCACTGGCCAAAGGGGAAGGCTGTGTTTTCAGCTGGTCAATTCAGAACACACTTAAGTGCATTTCTGTCAGCTCATGAATAACACTTGGAGCTTTGTAACAGACTTCATGACTCAGATGAAGTCTTTTCCCATATCTGACTCTAAAAGCAGCTTGTCACATTAGCAGCGTGTTCAGTATCCTGAGCTTGTGCCAGCTCAGGGCTGGGTTCAAGACTGTTTCCAAAGCTCATTTTTTAAATTAAAGTCTTTGTGTTAGGTTGGGTTTTTTACAGCTGAATTTTCCTCTAGCAAAGCAACTTGCAGCGACTGCTGAGCTTCTGCAGGGGCTGAACCAGCTCAACTGAGTTAAACGCTCCTCATGTTTTAATTGCTTTATGTGACTCTTCTGCTGCTGCTTTTTAGCTTCATCTGAATGAACAGAACAACCGTGGGATCTTGGCTTCATGCAGCAGCTCTTCTCGGGTTGAATCCTGGTTTGACATCTGATTGTGTTTAACATGCTGGGCCCCAAAAGGTAGTGGTGTTCACTGCCCCACTCAATACAGTGAGTTGCCCTCACCTTGATAAGGGTGTGCCAAGAGCCTGGTTCCTGGCAGGACACAGGCAGCACTGACAGCCCATTCTTGGCTTCCAGCATGTCCAAAG
This sequence comes from Psittacus erithacus, assembly GCA_009867235.2. NCBI lineage: Eukaryota > Metazoa > Chordata > Aves > Psittaciformes > Psittacidae > Psittacus > Psittacus erithacus. The sequence continues at coordinate 41,630 of WYDI02030099.1, forward strand.
CACCCACATTTATCGCTGTGATGAAGAGCTCCTGTGTGTAAACCCAGATTCCCACCAGCGCAGCTCCTGCCTGTGCTCAGCGCGGGGCCGTGAGCGTGCGGACGGTGCCGGCTGCGTTTGCCACGCGCTCGCTCTAACCTGCATCCCCCTGTGAAATGCCAGACTCTGCTAACATCCCATTCTCTGAACCTGGCAGTGACCGCTCGCCAGCGGACGCGGCGTCGCTCCTAGCGCAGTGGAGAAGATGGAAGAGGAGGTGTCGGCAAGCAGGGCTGTCCCACACGGGTTTGCAGCTAGTCCTGTGCAAGGAGAGGGGCATAAGGGGGCGATGGGGAAACCCTGGCAAGGGCAAAGCCCTACTGGGTAACATGCCACATGTGTTTTCTCCTCCTGTGTCTGTCCTTGCGTGCTGTAGTACCAGCAGGACCTAGTGGTGCTGCAGGACAAGCTGCGCATTTCCAACAAGAAGCTGGAGGAATATGAGACTCGCTTCAAATGCCAGGAGGAGACGACGCAGAAGCTGATGCTGGAATACCAGGCCAGGCTGGAGGAGAGCGAGGAGCGGCTCCGGAGGCAGCAGGAGGATAAGGAGATCCAGATGAAGGGCATCATCAGCAGGTACGCTCCTAGGGGGGCAGTTTAATGCCCTGACTCTTTGGGTTCCCTCCCACCCATCAGTGTTACCTGGACGAGGAAAACCCTGACAATTCCCTGATTCACAAAGGCAAAACTTCATGAGGGGATTGCTGGCAGCCTGCCCCAGCTCACAGAGAATCTGGCAGCTTTGCTCCTCTGTCCGATGAGCAATACTTGTGATGATCAAAATGTTCTTTTCGTGGTGTTTAGCAAAAGCTCTCATCACCATTCCACTACTCCTGGCTGTAAATCTCTTCTGCCCAGTGGGATGTGGTGTTTACATTTGTCTGGGACACAGAATGTTCAGTGCAGCCTTCACCTGAGCCAAACCAACCTAATGCTAGTAATGAACCATCCTAAGTGGGTCAGCCCTCATCATTCTGTATCACTTAAGCTTTGGGACAGTGCTGTAGAGAGCTCTAGAGAAGAGCCAGAAAAAAAGACTGGCTCTAAACTATTGGTTTATGTGTAAAAAGTAAGTGCCAATGACTGTGTGCCTCCTTTGTGCTCAAATGCACAACTGCAGGTCACAGAATCATGTGGTTTGGGTTGGAAAGGACCTGAAGATCATCCAGTTCCAACCCCCTGCCATGGGCCAGGGCACCTTCAACTACTCCAAGTTGCTCCAAGCCCCGTCCAGCCTGGCCTTAAACACCGCCAGGGATGGAGCATTCACAGCTCCCTTGGAAAACCTGTTCTAGTGCCTCACCACTCTCAGAGGGAAGAATTTCATTATATCCAAAGTAAATCTCCCGTTTAAGTCTGAACCCGCTGCCCCTTGTCCTATCACTACAATCCCTGATGAAGAGTCCCTCTCTGAGAGAGAGTTCCCATCTCTTCCTGTGTGCTTCAGAGACGTACATCACCCCTTTGGTTTCTTAGTGTTAGGGCCTAAATGGGGACATGATCTGTATCATTCACTCTGGGTGGCTGATCCAGGTGTGTATGAGGCTAATACCTGGCCTTAGCAGAGCTCAGCACCTGTAATGCTTTTTCTTGTCTGTTTGAGCAGGCTGATGTCAGTTGAGGAGGAGTTAAAGAAGGACCATGCAGAAATGCAAGCTGCTGTGGATTCCAAGCAGAAGATTATCGATGCACAGGTGAGTCCCACTGCCAGGGGCTGCAGCACTTTGCAGGGCGACTCTGCCACCATGCAGCCCCCTGCCATGCAGCAGGGCCAGCTCAGGCATGGCGAGACTGCACTGGGTGAGTCACCACCACGCTGCAGGCAGTGACAGAGCCAGGTTCAGCAGTTACTGGTTTATTGTCACAGCATTCACATTCATGCAGCAGTTTTATTTCCAACCTCAGAGCTTGGGAGGTGACACGGAGGATGTGGAGGGTGGCACTTTGTGGAAGGATAATGCCCACAATTCAGTTTGTGGAAGGATCATGTCCTGAGGCCCTCAGAGCTTTGCTTGGTACTTCATGTTGCAGTAATGCTCGCAGGACCTGGGTATAAGGAGCACAGAGCCTGGTCAGAGCAAAGAGAACGTGTTTTAGTCAGCCTTTGGGTTGTGGTTTGGAGGATTAGGAAGCTCTGTTATTGCTATGGATTACTGGCAGAGGAGCATCAGATGATGGGTTAAAACACCAGGCTTGGAAAAGAGAACCTGAAAATACACTATAATTTGTTAAGGCATCCTCTCAGCAGGCAGACCTTCCTCCAGGTTGGGGCTAGGTGATATTATATTCTAGGCTTACTCTTAACAACCCTCTTAATCACTTGTGCGTCACTGCTCATGACTGATTCACCAGACAGCTAATTAAAAAGGAGCCGAGGCAGTGCTGACTTCGTTACAAGAATCACTGTTTTTCTGTAGTGAGTTCAAAGCCAGTAAATCCTCCTGTTCCCTGGAGCCTGGCACATACAGAGGGTCTGTAAGGTGGGAGCCGTGCAAACAGCACCTCTTGACCCGCTGTGCTGCCTCCTGCCACACTGTGTTACATGTGAGGCTCTTCCCATGGGCCCTGCACATCCTGCGTGGGTCTCTTTTTATCATCTAAGGCTGTACAGTAGTGTTGGACATGTTCATACATGAGGGACCTTCAAAGTTACACAGAAACACTACTCTTGAGTTGATTCTGTTCCCTTCTGCTAGCAGCAGACAGAGGAGGAGGATGATACTGGCAAAGAACAGGAGTGGCAAAACCAGGCTGCAACACGGAAGCTCTTGCTCCCATCCTTACAATACTGCAGTGGGTAGGAGTTGCCTTCAAAGCCATCCTGGGGCACCACAAGTCATTTAAGCTATTAATTTATGGTAACAAAGTCAATTAAACACTGAAGGAATAACCATCTTGGGAGAGCTTGAGTTTAGAAAAGGAATCTTACCACCTTTTCACAGCTGTTCTTAGAGCAAACAGTACAATGAGTTTCTGTATAACTGAGGAATTAAACTGCATTATCTCCATTTTGGTCAGGATGCTGACAGGAATTCGGCTCACATTGCACAGGCAAAGCCCATCTGTGTCCCTGCTAAAGCACATTTCCAGACATGCTCTGTACCACTTAAAAACCCCTAAAAACCTCAGGATGCCAAAGAGAAAGGTCCTTGTCCAAGAGGGACATCACACAGGGACGTGTCTCCATACCTTCCCACTGACCCTTCCCCTCTGCCCCTCTGCTTGCAGGAGAAACGCATTGCTTCCCTGGATGCTGCCAACGCACGGTTAATGAGTGCCCTTACTCAGCTCAAAGAGAGGTACAGCATGCAGACACGTAATGGGATCTCCCCCACAAACCCAACTAAATTGCAGATTACAGAGAATGGCGAATTCAGAAACAGCAGTAATTGTTAACCCGCGGAGGGAGCCGCAGGAGGAGGCCACAGAGACCGTGCAGCAGCAGGCGTGAGCTTCAGAGAACGGCTGCTCCCCCTGAGGACCCCGCTCCTTACTGCGGACGGCGCTTGACTGAGCCTCTGTGGGAGATGCTAATGCCAGCACATTGAGGGGACGGAAAGATCGAGTGTGAGATGAGTGGCATAAGGAAATAACATATATTTGAGCATTGCTGTCACTGTTGGATTTCAATCAGTGTTTAATGTTTAAACAAAAGTTACCTTTCTTTCCTTCTAAACTGCCCAAAGGATATGCCTCACCCCCCACCCCCCCCCAGCAAGGAGTAACGTCCTTGTCATTGCAGTAAGCGACACAAAGGGAGCTGGGCAGAGCCTGCAGCAGGCAGGGGCCCAGTAAAGTCCAGTTAAAGGGTGCTGCTGGAGGTAGCTGTACGAGGGATGCAGCACCCGCTCCTCCTGTGACTCCCCTGGGATCACAGCCCTCTCCCAAGGCAAGCCCCGAGCCCAGCCCAGCCTCCTTATGTGGCTTTTGTGAGGCCACTGCCTGTCCACAGGGGCATTCGCAGGAGGATGAGTGTTGAATTAACTCCATCAGAGAGGGAGCACAGTCCAGATAAGAGGGCAGGGCACAGGCTGGTTGCTGGTGTAGCCAAAGGGGTGCTGCAGGGCAGCGAGAAGGGCATTGCTGGGGGTCCCTGGGCAGCCCAGGGGAGCAGAGCAAGCCCAAGGCTCTGGCATGCGAGTGGAGGGAGGAGCTGGCACCTGAACAGCGACTTGATGCCTCTCTACAGCTTCTGCTCTCACAAGTAATGGGGAAGAGCCTGTGTAAGCGATAGCCCCGGGGCACTGCGGTCCTGTCCTGCCCAGACACACCTCTAGCCCCAGAATAAATAAATGTTGCCTGAGCTTGGTCCCGAGCTGTGAATGAGGTGCAGGGGCTGATTTCCTGTGCCCGGTGTGGTAGAGGGGGAGTGAGGGGCTATGTGAAGTCGCCAGCTTCTTGTGTGCCAGAGGGTTCGTATGGGGGTGTAATGCTCTGTGCAGAGATTTTTACTGTTTCTGGGGAGAAAACAGACAAAGAAGAAAAAAAAACCACCCTGAAGAACCATGAAGATCGGTAATTGTATTTCTTTTCTTTCACAGTATGCATTAGAAAAAAAAAGATCCCATTTTCTGGAATACTGTCCTCTTTAAATTGGGAATGAGCACTGCATGGAAATTAACCGGCTCGAAGAATGTAAAACATGGTCATAAGGGAGTAACCACCAAGAACAGCAGCCACCACCGAAAGGCCCCTTGTCAGGAGCACTGTGCAGGCATAAGCCAGGATTAGACTTTCCCAGCTGCTGAGACGCAGATCCCGGCACATTCCCGTTGTGCTCAGCGGAGGGGTCACCTCCTTAACGGGGGAGCGTGCCGCCACGGTGTGTTTGTTGGGTTGTGGTTGTTCTAAGGTAGCACTTCATGACTCCCACTCTCAGAGCAGGTCACTCGTAACCAAGAGCCCCCGAGCTCTCTCTGAGATACGGATGACAGTGTACAGTGTACAGGACCTCTGCCTGTTCCTCCCACTAAGGTTTATTACACTGCTCAACGCCTGTCCTAGCTCCTCCTGCCATGTGTAAATGTACAAAGGGACTAGGATGCTCACTGAGCTCTGCACAGCTCAGGTACCGTCTCCAGCCTCACCCCACCTAGGCTGCCTGAGCAGGACACTTTGCCAGTAAGCTCTGCATTGCCATGCTGCCCCGCAGGCTCATTCACAGCATTCACCACATGCAGTTGTTTTCACAGCTAAAGATGATGCCTTTTGTTCCTAAACGTTTTTCTGTTCCCGGGAAGCCCTGGGCCGAGCCGGGGGCAGTTTGGTCCATGGAGGAGAGGATGTGGTGCACTGAGGTCTGCGCACCCCGCCAACCCCTGCAGCGTGGTGCAGTCACACAGCAGACCCCAGCCGGAGCGCCTCAGAGAGCAGGAATAAGTATTTATGACGAGTGAATTTTGGAGACTAGCACAGATGGCTTTGAAGAACCTCACAAAACTGACACGGTTACAACTGGAGAAAGACCCAGACAGGTTAGGAGCACACAGGGTACTGTGAACTGTTGGGTACGTACACTTACATCTGCCATTGTCTCAGAGTCAAATACATGGTAACAACCCTGCAAAAACAAGACTATTTTAAGCCACCGTTGCCCTGAGGTGTACGTTTAGAGCTGATGGGGTTTGAGTTGCAAATACTTGTGTTGCAGAGACGGGAGTTTTCCAAGAGAGAAAGAACATGAGGAATGGAAACGCCAGCAGGGCCCCGGGGCGGGCGATGCGTTTCCATTCATACACGGATGCAATGTTGGGATGCAGTCAGTGGAAAAAAGAAACAGCCACAAAACAACTGTTTAGTCCTGGAGCTCAGCACGGTACAGTTCAATCTCTGAACCACAAGCCAAGGCGCTGCCCCCCCACCCCATCTGTCACAACCTCCTGGTTAACTCAGACTTGCCAGTCACTGCACACACACTGCTCTGCTGAACCAGCAGGAAGGCTTAACCCTGCCACAGCGAGGCAGTAAAACCTGCAAAGTTCCAGTGCCGGCCCTTGCTGGAGCTGTGGCTCAGTCCCCTGAGCATGAAAAGAAATCCCAATCAGGACAAAGTCTCCTTACAGTAGATCCCTGCTATTCCTCCCCATTCCCTCCCCTCTCCTTCCCTGCAACCATCAACAACCGGACCTAACCGTGACCCTCTCCTGAGCAGGTTCTGGGGTAGGTCTGCAGCTCCAGGCTCATTCTGTTCCTTCAGTTTGGCTTTGTTATTTATGGACTGTACATGTATGTGGGGGGTGGGGGGTGTGCACACGAGCACAGCAATACCAGAGGCAATCCCAAGTGGTGGTTGTGGCTCCGGAGCAAAGCTCCATCCGGAATGGTTCCTGAGCGGCTCCGGTTCCTTTCTCGTTCTTGTGCTTCCTCCAGTAAGAGGCTGTTCCAGTGCAAGCGCGGCCAAGTGTAAATGAGACACAGACACACTCAGATTTTTATCTTAATACAAGTCTTACTATTTTCTGGTAAATGTTCTCAGTGTTGACTGTACCGTATCTATCTCACTAACAGTTGTACATAGTAACTGCTGGTGCTGCTTATTGGGGCAGGATTTGGCTGTATCTCACTGCTGTTTTGGAGAGGGGGGACTCAAGCTAGCAAATCTGGATCCACACAGGTTTATGATTTCAGCCTCCTCCCTTGGGGATCTGAGGGAAGGGGCAGGGAGAGAAGCCAGGGATCCAGATTTGGGGTTGGCCCACCTCAAGGATTCTGTTTTAAGAGTTTTGATTTGGGGTTCTGTTAAACTGTAGTGAATGCTTGTCAAAAATGAGCAAAGTGTCATGTAAAGGGGATGAAACGGACTGCCCAGCATCCCAAGGTCTCTGCAGACTCTGTCATCGTTTCGGACAGGGATTTATGGCATCAGTGCCAAAAGACTGGAGGGACCCAAGTCCTTCCCCATGCCAACCAATACTACAGTGTAGTCGCCAACCCCTTTTGCACCAGTTTAAGCAAATCCTGCTGCCATCCAAAGAGTCCTGCATCACTGCACTGTTGTTTGAGTCTGACTGGGTTTGTTTCCTGCTTCTGCAGTTGTAAAGCACTGATTGCACTGTGAGAACACGCTGAATCCTTGGGGCTGGGAGCCAGCCCCATAGGCTGCTGAAGGGTGCGGAACACTGGTCCTGCTACTACAAATATTCCTAAAGGGCAAAGGGACTTGCTGGCCCTCAGCAAGGCATCACAGGCTCTCCTAGGAAAGCAGCTGGCACATAATCATTCCCAAAGTTCAGAGCGCTCTCAGCTTTTCCCCTTTACCAATATCCATACCCAGATGCAATAGGAAACACATTGAGGTCTCCTCTGTGACAAACAAGGAGAGAACTTCTGATAACAGGAGCTGAGAAATGCTCTCATGCGTTCACCCGGGACAGCCACAATGTGGCCCATGGCTTTCACCTGCAAGGGGCTCCTTTCCCCTGTGACCCCCAGGAGATGCTCTGTCGGCACCGCTGTCACCAGCAGTGTCCAGCCCCGTCACTGCTCTGTCCATAACACACAGCTTTGCCTGGAGGAAGAGAGGCAGAAAGTCCAAAGGGAACAACTGTCCCTGGGGTGAGCTCCCTGCAGTGTCCCCCTTCCCACCCCAGCCACTGTTGGGATCAGCGCTCAGAGCAGTTGCAGCCTGACTCACTGGGACCTAGCACGGGGCAGAGCACATGGCCTCATGGCCACCATGAGGTCCCTTAAGTAGCCACGGGAAGGGGCAGCTCCCATCTCTGAGTCATCTCCAGGTCTCTGGCTGCTGAGCCTGAAGCTTGGCCTTGTGGTCCCTGCCCCACACCGAGCCCTGCACAGGTAACTGCTGCCGCCTTCTCTTGCCATGGGGAGTGTGACACATGGGGCAGAGGGAAGGCACAGCAGCACATCAGCACACAGCTCCTGGGCTTTACAAACCAATTCCAGCCTCAAGGGTGCTGCACAGCACCCAGAAAAACCACGCTTGGGGAGAGGGCATCACGTTCAAGCATTGACTTCCACAGATCCCCGAGCTGTGACACTGCTGTAAATGCCATGTGGTTCTGCATCAGCTACCAGTACCCCAGAGTGCAGCCTCCACGCTCACATATTCCTTTCTCATACATCACTGTGTCTTAAGATATACCTCTCTCTGTATATCTGCTTAGGCTGATACTCGTTCCTGATAAGCAGTCACTATGTTTTATATCCTCTTATAAAGAAAAACAGATCTTCTTTTGTAAGTATGTTTAAAAAACAAAGAAGCAAAGTGGAAGTGTTCGCTGAAGCGCCTTCAGCTCCTTTTAAACTATGTAATAATGTACAGAGAAAGTTGTTGGTGTTCAAAGCAATGATGTGGCCGTGCAATTTATGTACATTTGCAATTAGAAATATTAAAGATTTATTTAGATATTTTATATAAGTGCTCCAGCACCTCTGCTCAAGTCATTTCTAGTTCTTAGAGCATCCTGGTACACACTGGCCACATGCACACAAGTATTTCTTCCCTGTCTCCCCAGACAGATCCCCCTTGTCCCAGGCTGAATCCTGGCACCAGCCCATCCCTGCCATCCCAGGAATGCTCTCCTTCAGCCCAATTCCCGCTGCCTGGACACACTGACCCACCGAGCTGCCCCAATGGCAGTGCTGGGGCTGCATGAGGCTGCAGCAACAGGGAGATCCACTGCTGCCTGTTCCCTGTGCCCTGCCTGCACCTCTGCCTCCAACCCACCCTTCTGCTCTCTGCAACAGCAGGAAACTCAGAGGAGAGTCATTAAACCCTGGGCAGCATCAGCACCTCTGCCTCATTAACACCACCATAATTAGCTCCTCTGGGAGAGGGGGAAGACGGGCTGGCTGCAGCATCACTGCTCGGGATGAAGAGAGCACCCATGGCTATTGCTGTGTCAAGCAGCAGCTCTGTGGCAGTGGCTCCAGACCCAGTCTGGGCACTGGGGTCTGTTGGTGCCCAGCACCGTGAGGAGCCAGACCAGAGAACCCATAGCGCCCATGCCCAGGGTGCAAGCAGCCTCTTCTGTGCTCACACTGCTCCCTGCACCACCTCAAGGTCCCTGGGCAGCAATTCCCAGTGCCCAGGTGGCAGCAACTGCTCCTGCTGCCCTTCCCACCATGGCTGCAAGAGCCCTGAGCATCCTCCACGCTTCCTGGTGTTCCCAGCTGGGCTGGGAAGCTCCTGAGCCTCCCAGGTTTAACCCGGCTGATTTTGAAGGTTGGGAGAGAAAAATAAACAGCTCAGGAAGCACAGAAATTCAACACTTGGGACATCCAAAAGCTGCGCGAGAAGGGGTTCGTTGGGAACACCCTGATTTACATGAGACACTTTAGCTGGGGCTTTAGCAGCATGAGCGAGCCTGCTTCAGCAGGAGAGAGGCAGGGATGCGCAGAGATGAGGCTCACAGCACAGACAGCAACAGCTTGTTTCTGCTCCTCCCATAACCATCTCTCATCTTTGCTCCTGTCAGGCATCCTTCACTCACATCTTCCCCAAGGCCTTCACACGCAGTCGGCCCCCACCCTCCACAGCAATGAGTGAACGTCAGCAGCCTTGTTTTCACAACTGGGGACATGCAGCAGAGCACAACTTTCCCAAGGCCTCCAGCAAGCCCCAAAAGCCAAAGAGCCAATTTCCCTCCCTCCCCGACCCGCACGCAGCCGTCCCACACACGAGCCAAGGCTCCAGAGCAAACATCCTCTGGAGAAGCAATTCAAAGCCAGCCAGTAAACAACCCTCCAAAGCCTGAGCCCTGGAGACAGGGGAGAGGAGCTGCTCCCTGCCAGAGGAGTCAATAATGACAGGCGAGCAGAAAGGAAGGGGCTGGAAGAACAAGAGTCATTAGCGGAAACTCATTGTTTGTGCTAATTAGATCATTATCTGGGAGCTGCTATTGATGCTGCTGTTTCAGCTCCTGCCGCTCTTCACAACCTCATTTTATCCACGTCTATTGACTGCCCACACTCTTCTACATCCCACAGAAAGGACCAGCGATGCTGGGATCCAGGCTGGGATGGAGATGGTCGGATGCTCCAGCGTGGGCCCACTGCAGCAAGGACCAGCCTAGGACCATGTGGACACCACAGTGAAGAGAACACACACATGCCAAGTGTCCCAGCAAGGAACTCCCCTTGTTTCTAACTTCCAGTGCTCACCTGCACAGCCAAAGGACTCGCATCCCCTCCTATGGGTCAGTGTGTGGGATCAGGCTCCTGGCCAGTGCTGTATCCCTGCACCGCGGGCAGCACAGGGCTGGGAACACAGGCTGCTGAACAGGAGCCAGCTCCCAGCCATGACCCTCAAATAGAGATCAAGAGCAACGTTAACTGAGAAAGAGCAGATGAAAGTCACTGGGGCAGCAGGAGGGCAGCAGGAGCAGGCTGCACACTGTGCTCATTGACCGGGCCAGGCCACCTCTGCCTTTCAGAGGATGAAAAACTGCTCACAGATCCATTCTGAGACACACTCCCTTCATGTTTTGTGGTTTGTCATCACCTGCCCCGTGCTATTATTGATCCTAGAGACATCAGATTGGGTTATTCAGCTATTAAAAAAGGGGGTGAGGGGAAGAGAGAGGAAGACTTGGGCGCCTGTAGGAATTCTGCAGCTACCCCCAGGCAGCAAGCACAGCTCCTCTGCACATAAATAATCCTGATGCAGGCTCCTTACATTATCAGATTTCCCACTGGTGGTAGGAGTGATAACTGAGTAACTGCAGCAGCTGATCTTCGTGCCGAGGAACGAAACCTGAGTAACAGAACTCCCAAGTTGATTGATTTATTACAGTCACTGTTCTTCCTCCTGCAAGCCACAGTCCCCCCTCACCACCTCAGGGAGGAGGGCAGCGTGCTCGGTTTGCCCAGGGAAGCTGTGGCTGCCCCATCCCTGGCAGTGTTCAAGGCCAGGCTGGAGAGGACTTGGAGCACCCTGGTCCAGTGGAAGGTGTCCCTGCCCGTGGCAGGGAGTTGGGACTGGATGAGCTTTAAGGTCCTTCCAACCCAAACCATTCCATGATTCTATGATTACATCCAGGCCTGGCTTGCTGCCTGTTAGTGCATCTGACCCTGACCTGCAGAAGGGCTGTTACACTTCCACTGATGAGGTGTAGAAAGAGGAGAGAAAATTGCATCACATCACCATAATTGGCTTTTGATTTTGTCCTTTACAGCAATTTCATACCAGTTCTACCCTACACCTGCAGCAAATTGCCAAAAATCAGCAATGACACAAGTGAACCTGCTTCTGCCATCAGAAATAATCATCTCCCATAGAGCCAGGTACAGCTGAGGGCAGGGAACAGCATGCGGCCGTGGCACATCACATCATTCCCAGGAAATTCCTGACCCTCCAGGCGTATCACAGGCTGCTGGGCACCCAGAGATGGTGACAACAGGCACACAGAGCACTGAGCCCTCCTGCATCTCTTCTATGTGCAGCCAGGAGCAGCCAGTCCCAGTCACTGACACTTGCTTTTATGGGGCAGTGGTGAGGAATGGGAACACTGGGAAAAGCCGGCCAGGCTGCAAGGCCAGGCCGCCTTCAGCTCCTCACCTTCCTGCAGAGCCTGACAGCATTCCCTTGCTAAGCCCTGCTTGAAACACCAGCTGCTGCACCATGAGAACACCGCGTTCACATAAATCACCTCAAACTTAAGAGGTGCCATTAGCTATTAGCAAACACTCCAGGCCTGTGGGTGAAGGTAATTCAATGTGATATGCTTGGGCATGCAAGGTAATAGGTTTCGGCTGAATACCATGTGATACAATCTCCTCAATGGGAGGTTAAATGAGGCTGAGACAGAGACCAGATGGGTTTATCTGGGTAGTGCTGCTGAGGTTTTTTTCCTGGTGTGCTTAAGGTGAAGTGAAGGTAAGGAAGGCAGAAATAATCCAAGAGAAAAGCACAAGTGTGGCTGTATGAGGTTGGGGCAGGGTTAGCAAGAGGCTCAGGACCTCGTGCTGCTGGAACACACTAAGCAAGGAGGAGGATGCTCACAAGGCACTGCTGATTTAAACAGACAACTACTTCTGACCTTGACCAACTCCTCCAGTTTCTATCCCAAGCATGACGTGTTCGGTATGGAATAGCCCGTGTTGGCTGTCCTGCTCTGCTCCCTCCCAGCTTCCGGTGCACCTCCCCATTGGCATAGCATGGGAAACTGAAAGTCCTTGACCCATTGCAAGCGCTGCTCAGCAACAACTAAAACATGGGCATCTTATCAATGTTATTCTCACACTACATCGAAAACCACACAGCACTGTACCAGCTCCCAGGAAGAAAATTAACTCTATCCCAGCCAAAGCAGGGCAACTCCATGTGCCTGTGGCACAGAATTAACACCACTGCTCCAGCAAGCACCAACAGAAAAATGAGCTCCCAACGGGAAAGAACCTTGTAACAAAAAGAAATCTCAGCAGTGGGCTGACGATGGAGATACAGTGGGATCAGAAAAGTGGACAGCAAACATCCCTCTGCTCAAACCTGGGTGCTTCTGTGACACACATCCCCCAGTAACATGAAAGGCAGAAATCATCTGAGGCTCTGAACAAGCTCATTTCTCCTTTGCAGACAGCTGAGATTCACAGCCTCATACACATGCTAGCCTCAGGATGCTTTTCTCCCTGGGGATGCATGAGATGGCTGACGCCATCCCCCTTGCCCACCTGCATGTACCATCACTTTCAAGAAGATGTGAGTGGGGAGCGTGCACAGAGCGAGCTGCAGCAGCTGATGGTAACAACATACAAAGACCAAACCATGCTGCTGCTGTCCAGGCACATCCATCTCAGTGCCAGGCATTGCACAACCAGCTCCCACCCCTGCCAGCAGCATCCGGATCTCCCCAGCACCACGCTTCACAAGGAAGCATGGCAGGGCTGGAAAAGAACCGGATCCTACTGCACACTGGTCTGGCCTCCTGCTCGTACCTTGCCACCAAAGGCCAACAAGCCTGCACCATAGACAGGAACCAGACTCTCTCCCAGAGCCAAGGAGTGGAGCTGGGGGCTCAAGCTCCCAACCCTTGCTGCCACCAGAAATGGTTTAAGAACTCCTCTGGCGTTTGACCAGCACTACCTAGAACACAGCACCGGACACAGACACAGCCCAGGCCTCGAGATCACATCTTTTCTTGCTAGAATCATCTCCTTACAGGTAACTCTTCCTGTTATCATACAGATCTTAAAACAGCCCACTGACAGGAAAGGGATAGAAGCAAAAGAAGCCTCTGAGACTGACAGGTCTCTCTCCAAGCACTGTAGAATGAACCTGAGCATCTAGAGCACTATAGTCAGTGAGAAATGATGGGCACAGAAAAGAGCTCTACTCAAAGGCACAGTGAACCACTGCTGAGTGTCTCAGCTGCGCTATTCTATCATTGCTACTGTTGGGGTATCCTACATCTCTGCACACTCTGCTGCTAACTCAACTGACTCAGAAGACAAGAGCATTCTCACACCTCCTCCCCAAACTACACACCAGAAGAAAAGGGAAATAAATATCTCTCCCACACAAAACCAAGTTTAAAAGCAGAGGCAGATAACAAACCCAGTAATTGAGCAGCAGAGCTGCCAGACACAGAGATGGGTGGTGACAGCACTCACAGCTTTGGGGACAGGTTTCTCATTACTGAGCACACCTGAGTGTTTGCTGCACAGACACATTAGCAGTCCTGCCAGGCAGCATCTCCAAAGGGAGGTGACAGCTACATAAACAGAGTCATTCCTAAGAGGATAAAGCTGGTTAATGCCCATGAGCTGCACAGGATCCTGGCCCCATCAGCTCACCTGCAGCAAACAGGCTCATGTGCTGGCAGAACAGGCTGGTGTGAGGTGCAGGTGAGCAAAGCAGAAGGATGAGCATGAGGCTTGCTCCTGACAGCAAGCTGGCAAGACAGGCCATGGGGAAACTGCTGCAGGGATGGCAGCCATGGGACTGCACATAAAGCATGGCCAGAAGTGCAGGGAATACCTATTGCTAAACACTTTTAAAAGGCAATCCTTGATACCATTGCTTGAATTGCTGACTTCACTATCAAGAGATTTTTACAGTCATAATACAAAGGTCCCTGTGCACAGACCTGTTTGGCACAGACATCAGAACAGCCATTAACACTCTGGATGCTGGAAGATTCTCCCACCTCCTAAAGGCTGCAGGTAACAGCATCAGGTAGTGCAAAGTCTGCGCTGACTTCCAGCCCTGCTCTGCAGCCACACAAAGCACAAGATTCCTGGGTACACAGCCTGCTACAGAGGAGGGGGAGCACAGCACCAGAAGCAGAGACAGGTACAGAACAGGCTGAACTATGGACTGGGGAGCTGTGCTGCTGCAGGGAGATCCTCGTTCTTCAGATAAAACTTTCCTGCAAAGCAACTCTCCCTCAAACAGCAACATCAATGAGAACCATAGAGTTCAATGATCTAACTTGATAACACCAAAAAACCCCAGGATCAGGAGAGGGAAGGTGAGAAAGTTCAGATCTCCCATCCACTGTGACAATAAGGGAGGGAAAAGTAAGAAGATAAAAGGGAAAAGCAAAGGTAAAACTGCAAAGTTTAAAGCTGCAAGAACAAGAGTTTCAAGTCAAATAAACGAAGTGAAGCTCTTTGATCAGAACAGAGTGCAATGGGTGAGCAGAGGGAAGGAGAAGAAAAGCAAGATCACTTTTCTAAAGATCTGTTTATGTTCCACTAAAGCTCATGGGCTTTTCCAGCTTGCTGTGATCCGAGGGGCACTGCTGCTCCCCTGCCTGTGCTCCCACCCAGCTGCTGGGGGAGCAGCTGAGACCCACACTTTTCATCTCCACATCTACACCATCTCAGCATAATCCATCCAGGGCTTGGTACTGATGCACTTCTTAACAATACTTATTAATTGCTACTGAACTTGGGTCCATTTAATAGTTACTGAATGATGTAAGCACAGCCCCAACTCCCAGCACTAGTAAGGACCTTGGAAAGGAGAGGATCCTCCTGCCCACCCTACCAGGCGATGCCGTACACAGCTCCCTGCTTTGGGAGGCCCTGTGGATGGTGGAGATCAGAAACAGAAGGAAGCACAACTCACAACAGATGTGCCCATTACTTCAACCTCATCTCCTCATTTCAAACTGCACAGCAGCACTTTGGCATGCTCATCAGGCACTAACAGCATAAAGCCCAGGCAGGACCCACAATCCAATTCCTCCTCTTTCACAATGAACAACAGCAACTGTTATGAAAAGGAACCTCTTTACTCAGGACTCTGCAATGTCTTGCCACCCCTTCCCTCGCCACCCTGCATGGCCATTACTCATGGGGATTCTCCAAGGAAGCTCATGGGGCTCTATCTGATAGCGTTGGACCTGACTGACTTGCAATTTATTGTCCCTTTGATTGCATGTTTCTGCTCTGTAAAGCTGAAGCAGGGCTGAGAAGAGCGGGGCTGGAAGACCAGCACTCACCTGAGAACACCACAGAGATCAATCCTCCAGCCACCAACACAGAAAAGCTCAAATTGATGCATCGACTCAGCAAAGTCCAATGCGTGGTAACGCATCGGAGAGATGGTGCAGGATAGATTCACCTTCAAAAAGGAAACACTGTACAACAGAAACACTTGTACAGCAACACAGGGAGCTGAACTAATGGATTTGGGCAAGTTGACTACATCAGTTTATTAGGCAAGCTGAGAAGCAAAACTGTGGAATCAGGAGGAAACACGGCAAAGCACGATCAAAAGAAAACAAATCAGAGGGAATGGGGTAATATTTAGCAGCAGGTTGCCACTGTCCATCAGACAGAGCTCTGAATGAGGTCAGACACAGTGGTGGCTAGGAACAAGAAGCTGTAATGGTGCCTATAAAAATAATTCATGCCATAGTAAGCAAGTGCAGAGTTGAGGCACCAGTTAGGGCCCAACCAGCAGCTACTCCTGCAGGAGTTCTTCCTGCTACCCTAGCACAGCCCTCAACGGCTCCAACATACAGCAGTGCAGAAGTAATGCCCTTGTGACCCCCCCCAAAATCACCGCAGAGGCTCCAGCTCCTTTCAAATTGGGCACCCAGAGCATGAGGATTTGCACCTACCCTGTCCAGCGAACTGCAGGAGGCTCAGCCAGGAGGAGAACTAGATCCTTCTTCATCCTGAGGAGTTTCCAAACAGGCTTTAACCTCCCAGCAGCAAGCTGAACACAAGACTGATACAAAGGGGGCAGAGGGGCAAAGCAAGAAAATGGGAATCACCTGCAGAGCATGGGCGTGGGAGCTGCAGCTGAGAAGACCAATGCAGAAGCAGGTGGACTTGGGTCTCTCACCTGAGCATTATCTGTGCAATTAGCTGAGGCCCTCCCTTTACAGTTGTGTTTTAAGTGAAAAGAAAGCAGCTATAAGTACGTGGCAAGTGAAGTGATCTGCTTGTGCATATTAAATATTCCCAAGAAAAAAGAGCTCTATAGCTCTTTTTATAGCTGTATTAGGGAGAGTTGGGCAGAAGGCAGTTAAGTGTCAAGAGCCCAGTCCAGATGAGGCAGAAGACAAACTTCAGCTGTTTTAGCCTACAACAACCTTATGCAGAGAAAGAAAAAACAAACAAGGAATAACTGAGTGAGTCTGAGCACATTCAGGCTGGATGCAAGCCTGCAGGGAAGGGGGATGTCTCGATTGAAATTCTGGACTCACTTGCCTCAAATCTTCCTTAGATGAAGTGTTTTACTCTGATTTATACCCAGAGGAATACCAGGTCCAGTGTGTCTGCTAACGAGGAAGATTTCACAGGTGTGCAATGTCCATATCATATGTCATGAATAGCATAGTGAGTGCTGTTGTGTTCTCTGCAAAGAATATACAGAAAAGTACTATTAAAAAACAACACTTACTACCTTCCATCTATTGTTTCTTTAGCTAAAAAGGTACCTCACAGCTAATAGATTATAGTGCATTAGCATTTCTGTTCTGAATAAAGCATCTCTGGTCATTTTTCTGGTGCATGTGTGCAGACTGGTGACTTAAAGGCTATGTGAAATTACTTTGGATGTTAAATCATATTCAGAGGAAATTGCATTAGATGGGAGGGAAGAGAAATGTGACTTTGTCATTAAGTCTCTAAAGTACACTCCTGTTTTATCTCTCCCCTCCCCTGAGAATAATATGGCATTCTGTTTTCCAATTATATAGGTACATGAACATTGGATTACTAGAGACATATAATTGAATATTTTGGCTATTCTACAAGGGACCCTTCATATTTGAAGGGGAAGATAAACCAGGCAAACTGCAGCCAGCCTGTGTATGCAGCAGGCTGTAAAAATCTATTAGATCCAGAGAATATGAAGATCTCCAAAATAGAAAGAGATCTTATTAGTGTTCATTATATACAATAATTAATTTATTCCACTGAGATAAGGGTAATTTATACAACAGCAAAACTTGGATATTTTAGGCCATAGCTCATACTAAAGAAAGCTGTAAGGAAAGGCATTCGCAGTTGTAACATTTCAAATCCGACTCTTCTGCAACTCTGTCTTTACAGGACATCAATCACAGGATGAGAGAAACTGTAAGCTATTTTCTAGTAACACACTGCCAATTGCAAGACAAATGTCAGATGTCCCCAAATAAGAAGTAACCATTTTTCAACTTGTGAATGTCTTCAAATATATTACAATGAAAGTGTGAAAAAAATGGCCCTTTCAGCTTCATTTGTTCTGACAGATGCCAGACCTTAGAGTCTGGCATTTTATCTTCATACTGCAATAATCTTTACGAAACTTAAACCAGGCTGAGGGCAGTGGCATTAGGCTGCAATTGTCCTCTTATGCACAATACATAAAATGTGAAGCAGTCTAGCCATTGAACTGAGAAAGATCATCTACTGCTGCTTTCACTGGTGTTACAGAAAAGACAAAGAGAAGAAGGGATGCCCACATGTGGTATTAGCACATGCTAGGTATTACTTTCTCATGGGCTCAGCTTGCCTTCTGCATTGTAGTGCCATGCTGCTTAACAGAAAAATCAAGAAAGAAACTCTGAACTTCTCCTGAAGTAACAACTCACTCGATACCGTGTGAGCATTTAGTCCATGACATTAAGTGGGTGGGCTTCCTTACACTGGCAGTGTGCTTCCTGCAACGTCACTCCTCTGACACACCAGCCATCGGAACACTGTGACCTTGAGCTCACCTTATTTTCTCAATCCAAAGCTAAATGCCTGTGCCATTTGCGATTCCTGACAGCGTGAGGGACACTGGAACATAAGCAGACTCGTTAACATTAAAGAATAGAGCAAAGGAGGAAAATCAAACTCGGATGTAGACATACATTCTTGTAATAAAATACGAGACTGAAAAGGATTTGACTGAACAGCCCTAAAGTTCCAAGTTACTCCTGTGCTTTCAGCCAGTGTCACATTGTGCCCAGCCTCCCCCCCAGAAGAGTGTGATTATCAATGTCATGGCTCATACCTTGAAAAATAAAGACTACTTCTGTACAACTGCAGTGGTATAGCCCAGCATTCCTGACAAAATATCCTGTTAAATAACACAGATCTCATTTTTACAGAATTATACAGTTATTTAAGGGGAAAAAAATGAAGAGTATGTGCAAAGACAAAAAACCTGCTCTAAATGTTACTGCAGGGCCAGAAAGGGCAACAAACATGCAAAAGGCAAAAAAATCAGCAAACCTAGAATACAATAGCTCAGCCTAAAGCCAGTGACAGGATTGGTTTCACTGGAATTTGAACGAACTCTTTACACTGTAAAGCTATTTGCAGAAGCCGTGCTTAGTACCTGAAGACAAAACCACCGCTTGATTCACTGAATCTGACTTAATGCAGTACATTTTTCCTGTGAGTAAGTGTGAGCTTATCAGTTCTACGGAAGCACAAGGATAAATATCCTTAGTTTTTCTTTAAAAAATTAACAGTACTTGTCATGGCAGAGACATGTACAAAGAGTAGAAGCCAAAATATCATTTCAGTGTTTTAAGACCGACTTTAGAAAAGAAGTACAAAGTCAATGACCAAATCTGTATTGATTCATACATGTACAGTCCAAGTGATCAAAAGAAGAGGGTCAAAGCCTGAAGTCTGACCACAAACCTAACTCCAGGTTTCAGTTTTCCAAAGTCTGCAACTGGTATTTGAGACTGCAGCTCCTTCCTTGGTTTCCATAGTAAGTCCAGTGCATACAGAGCAATGTAATTCCTTTGACATAAGGGTACCTCTAAGTCACTGCAACTCCATGATGCTGGTTATCACTCCACTGTATTTTGGTCCTTGTCTTCACAAGTGGTTTTCTGTATACTTGGGATGAACGCACAGCTTGACGTGAGGTGTGCTGCAGGTCCAACAGAGCTGTAAATAAACAGCCATTGCCAGGGCTGTTATTTGAGAATGGGAGCTTGCAGGAGGCTTTTTGAAGAGCATAAATAAGAAAAGCTGAAATAAATAATTGTGCCTATCAGCTCAAGGGATTCAGGAGTCGGTCTCTCCTCCTGCAGTACACACACGTACCTGGGGATTAAATCTCAGTTCTGTGCTGGTGAATTAGCACTGTTACTAACGATGATTTCTATAATCTGAAAGTTTACTAGCTGAGGCTGAGCGACCCAGGAGGGATGGATGTGCAGCTGGTGTAAGGTGAGGTCCATCTGCGTGACAAACAGCTCGGCGCTTTGCATCCAGGACAGTGAGCTGATACTCACAGAAATCAATCAGCAATGTCACTTGCTGGTGGAGTGGGAGGGACTTGTATTTCTTCTGAGCCAGACAGAAGAAAGCTTCCACAAAGGCTTGCAAACACATTCCTGCAAGGAAAAGGTGTTTATAGGAGGGAGATTCATAGCTCACTGCTCCATAGCGAACTATGTTCTTTAAGCATAACACTATCTCTTTGTTTCTTTTGGCAGCAAGGCCAAATGTGTATGTGCTGGGTTAGTGTTAGTTAACATTTTTCATTTACACAGCGGCCATCTAGAATGCTCACTTAGAAACCATCTGGCCTTCAAAGACCGAAAGGCAAAGTTTTATTTGTACATAACACACAAAAGCTCATTTAGTGTTTCAAGCACAGGGTAAGCCCAGACTGGGTTATGGATGGGTGATAGCCTCAGTGATGGAGGATTCCTGGTATCAAACATCAGCCTATCCAACAGCCTGGCATAGGGAGGCAAACTGGTACAGCAACAACTGATTTTAAGTTATTGTACAATTAAATTGATATAATATCAGCCTCAATTTCTGCTGCCTCAAATATGAAGTAGAAACCAAGTCAGACACACAGTAATATACTGAGCTTCAAGGAAAACAATTCACCTGAAGAGAAAAAACGAGTTTCCACCAGCAACTCAACTGGGTCATTTAAACCTCGTATTTTGAGACATGGACCTAAAACAGTATGTTCAAATGCAGAACTACTTAAACAGTTTGTTACTTCAGTCTGCAGCACTATAACAATAACCTCATTACCAAGTATCACCTTATCACAGAAGTGAGTTTATTTGAAGTATTGCATCCCTTCTGCAGAGCCTGTGGTGGGTATGAATCCTCGGCCCTCCTTTTGCAGGTGAAGAGGACGTTTTTCAGCCATACCCATTAATTCTGCAGCAGTAATTTTGTTTAAACTGAATGAAAAACAAACAGCTGAAGTGTGTACAAAGGGAAAGTGCCAAAACATTTCTCTGCTGTAATGGAACTCTGCTCTGCCTCTTTACAAACAAAAGTCCCCTGCAGAAGCCACTGCGGCAGTGCAGCCTCTTCAGGTGCTGTTTGATCCTATCTTATTAATAACCCACTATCACAGACAATGGAAAGAGGGGCTGCATGTTAACACTAATTATTGTATTTAAACCCTTGAAGTAATACCTATTTAATTCTTAATTAAGAAGCCAGACCACAATTTGGTTTGCAGAACGCCACCAACAAGGAACTGTTGCAACCGCTTTGTGCTTTGACTGGCTCTCCCAGTTTGAACATACACTTTAAGGAGATTATTTTAGGATGAGATGTTGAAAGCTTTCGGGTTTTTAAACTGGATGTTGGCTCATTGATGCTGCAGGAAAGGACCTTTTCAGAATATTACAATTACATTGTGAAGTATAATTTCTCTCCACTCAGGCTGCAGGTGGGGTTGCTTACAACCCTGCCTGTAAAAGAGCTTGCAAAGGAATTGTTATCTGAAAGCAGCAGCTGCCAGCTCAGTAAATTACTTTATCAGTCACGGTGAGCTGCAGGCAGGGAAAGCACCTTTGGTACCACACACACTTTCTCCCCCAGAAGTGACACTCATGTGAAGCATATTAATGCAAGAAGTTAGAAGCTGGTGTTGTAGAGCGACAGCAAGAGTTTCTGTACTGGTTACAGCTGGAAGTGGGCCAGAGCCAGAGCCAGCAGAAATGGTGGGTATTTTGTGTTTTAACACAACATCTGGTTTGCTGAACCCGTCAACAAATCTCTTTAATTTCTCAAAGCCTGAAGGTTCATTTGCATTTCTATTACTTTTGCTTGCGGAATTCTATCAGCTCACCACACAAACGACTTCTACCCACACTGAAATGCTAACTGCAAATACTCAGATTTTACATACCTGTGAAACTAAGGTGACCCAACCCTACTTAAAAGTAGTGTGGGAGTTCACGCGTAATAAACCATACTGTCTCCTCTGCCCCATACCTTCATCTTCTCTCTTTTATTCTTAGGTCTAGATTTATTCTTTCTATCAGCCACGTGAACAGTCTATATTCTACTTACTCCCTTTTTGCCTTATCTTACCTGACTTCATATACACAGACTCTGTATTGTAGGATACCTATATTCAAGTAAGACACATAATACTTACCTATTTCATACAAATAGAAGCTTCATTAACATTTCTGAAGCACCTTCAAATACTCAAAAAGGTTACATACAACTAATTTTCCTGGTGTCATACCTGACCACGTTGTCACAAATTAATACATGTATTGATGTTTATGCAGAAGGGAACTACAGATGTGTTTGTAGGGGGGTGGATAACAAGTACAGAAGGCAGTCTCAACTCGGAGACTTTTGATTCTTCTGCTATTTTAGCAATAGAAGAAAAAAAGCAGGATTATATAGATCCATGTTCAACTTCTTATATCAAACTGTATTTTGAACCACTTTCTGGGAAGATGCCAGCTTGCAGCTCCATGACCAGCATGCTAGTTATACCAGCAGCATCGAGGTGCATCTCTTTATCCCACACTGATTTAAATGGAACCTTGACAATCCTCCTTGATGGCCACAAGGAGCAGTGGCATAAAACCTTCCAGAATACTCCAGCTGCTGTTTCCCTGCTATAAATGGCTCCAAAAACTGTTGTCAGGAACATTTTTTTTGGTTGAGATGGGAATATCAGCGCAACTGAAATTGTTCAATTTTACAGAAGCTGTTGGAGAAGTTGCCAAATTTATGCACTCTACTTCATACAGAGGTGTAATAGCAATTTTAGAAATTAAGTTATATAATAAATGGTGTATTTAGGCCATTAAAATAACAAGAAAATAATCCCTGAACTCTGCTATTTGATAGATTACTGTCTCACATCTAAAAATGTGACCAAAACAGATGAGGAGGTAATTCACTACTGAAGGCTGGATTGGCTGATTGACCTAGCTCCTGTATGAACAAAACAATTACAGCAAAGAATGGTTGTAACACTGCTATTCATCCTTAGTAAAGGCCCTGCATGTTTGAGATGTGCTTGAGCTACCAAAATTGCAAGGAAAACCCCAGCTCCCATAGTTTTCAAATACAGAACACTGTTACCTGATTCTTTGTGGTCAATTCCCATGCCGTTCCTCCTTCTTGTTATATCAATATATAAGATATCCACACAAGCCATTGAAAAATTGCTGTTACTCAGTTTGCAGTTTCTGTTAAAAGCAGACAAAACAAAGAAGAAATTCTGATTACATCCAAACTTCCAAGTTAGGAAAAATTCTGCAAAGGCAAATGAGAGAACACTGGGGAGAAAAGTTTACTCACGTCATGTGTACCCACTGAAACATGCTTGGTCAAATAAA
The DNA here is from genome assembly GCA_009867235.2 of Psittacus erithacus. Taxonomy (NCBI): domain Eukaryota; kingdom Metazoa; phylum Chordata; class Aves; order Psittaciformes; family Psittacidae; genus Psittacus; species Psittacus erithacus. The sequence continues at coordinate 64,660 of WYDI02030099.1, forward strand.
GCACATATGTATCTGAAATAGTACAGGCCTGAATTTTTCATGTGCAGAACATCTCTTGAACGTGCCTTGTTCTGCTGCCTGTCCAGACCACACCAGCACCACCTCTGCCAGAAGTGACCTCAGGCAAGAGAAGTGTCCCCATTAGAAACATGCACCTAAACCAATTTCCATGTGCAATCTCATGTCAGTCTCTAGCCACAGAAAGGCAGCAGGTCAGATTCTAGATTATCTGGTTTATTTGGAGTTTGCAACAAAGCAGGAAAAAGAGAAAACCCTGGATATTTCAATTAAAAATATGAATTAACTGTTACATACTCCTTTCTCCCAGCTATTGCCAGCACTCTTTCTGAGGCCATAACAGACTGGAATTAATTGGTACACTGCAAAACCCAACAGAAATCAGTACAGACTATCAACATCAGGCAGTCTGCACAGAAAAATGCTCTCTTATTTGACTGATCCTGGTTGAAAAGGGTTGGACAAAAGCTTTCAAGCACAGAATTACTTCTTCATGCCTGAACACTGAGCAGATTTGCCCTGTGCAGTCCTGAAGGCTGCATGGAAAACAGCAGCATCTCTGGATGTATCTCAGGCATTCAGTGATAAGCACATGTAGGAGATCTGACGCTTGTGTGGTCTGAGCCTGCAGTGGTGTTGATCAGCCTCTGAGCATTAGCCATCTGTCCAGGATTTCCAGATGTCTGGCAGCCTGGCTGGAACATGAACACATGCCAAAGAGCAGGCCAAAATTTCTAGCCAGAAAAGAGAAAAACCCAACGACAAAAACCCCACACACATACCCCAAAAACCCTACAAATCCCCCAAAACCTGGATAATATAAAAGAATCTTACTTTTTAAGCAGAGCTCCCTTAAATAAGCAGAGCTCCTTTAAAACAAGGTTAAGGTCTGGCCCAGATAGTCCCAAAGAAATCCTAGGCAGAACCCAAGCAAGGATTGGAGCCACCATCAGTGGTTTTCTTTGAGCTACTTTTTATAATGAAGACATTATTGAAGGGGAACAGATTGTGATAGCTAAAATTTGAGTGGATAGTCTCTGCAACCATGCCCACGCACCCAAAATCACACTTGTGTGCCATTTGCTTCTTGAAAAGTGATACAAAACACGTCTTAGAATCATGACCTTATTTCTGAAATGAGCAGCAATGCCAGCATTTAGAGGAGGGCCAAATAGTTGCTATAGATCCTCTGGGAAAAATAAAGAAAGTATTTGCCAGTATTAAAAGGTTTCATTTAACATGCATTAAGATAGCTGCAAACACTATTGCATTGAGATATGGCAATTTATTTTCACATTCTTAAAATGTTGGCATTTATTCTGTGCTCCTCTTACAAGTGCCAAATTAAGGCTGGACTAAACAATAGAAAATACAGAATTGGAAACAATCCTGTACTGGTCTATGGAAAGAGCAGATGCCTTCAGTCATTTCCTATATATCATAATTTGTATAAATCAAATTGTTTATATTCATTCCTGAATGCTAAATGCATCTGCATAGAAACAGGATCTGTATTTTAAGAGTACATCTGCTGCTGCTGCTTATTTCTTTTGTCGCTGTCAGTGAAAGACAGAAAATGAGATATTTGTACCATGACTAGAACAGATCTATCCGTAAAAAACAATGAAAAGAAACCCCTCACAAATAAAAAATACGTGGAAAAAATAAATTGAGTTCCTCGCCATTGTAATTTCACAATGCAAATCCTTAGTGCACAATGCAGCAGCAACTGGCATTTGGAAATGCTTTCGGGTGGCCTGGGGCAGATGGCTGTGCCCCACAGCCAACAGAGCCAGATGAAGTGACCCAGTTTCAGTTGTCACTTTCTCATACTGGTATCCCTACAATTTACTAGAACATGACATGTTGATGAAGATTGCAAATAGTATCTCCCAGTGTATCACTGAGCTGCTGTAGAGTAAAGACCCAGATTCCTACTAGACACGGCTTCATAGGTAAGATATTTTGAGAGCTTGGAATGACGAAAATTTATCTATTTTATAAAAAAAATATGCAATGATTCAGTGGAACTTGTGGGGAAAAGTTTCCTTAGAAGGCATTACTCAACCTACAACTAAAAATGTACTACTGTTAGGGCCTGCTTTTATTCAGCAGAACTGATGGTAAGCAAAGGGACAGCAGCGCTACTCCACAGGATCTGTCTGTAACTTCTTGACTACACATTAATTGACTACACAATTCCTAAAGCAACCTTCACCTTACTGACCTTATAAATGTCCGGAAACCTGTTGGCCCCAACTTTGTTGTCCCTTTCACACCAAGAAATCGGATAAACAACGCAGCCACTCTATCCACAAGCCGTAGGTAGTTAAACTGCTTCGCGTACTTGGGAAACACTTGCTTGAGACAGAGGGAGGGGAGTTCAGGCTCCAGAGTTCTGGTGGTCTCGTGCTCCGGGCCGTCTGCTGGGCCTGCGTCCAACAGGTTTTCGTTTGCTTCCAACACGTGCTTTGAAGTCTGACACCTGCAGCACGTAAAATAATTGTACCTCATGTTAACCTTAAGAGATTTGATATTCTTTCTGATTTTATTTTTTATTTCAGTATAAAACATTATGAGATCTTTCCAATCATGAAAAATCAAGAACAAATATTAAGGTTCCCTAAGGCAGAAATCATGTTTGATGAGTTCAAGGGATAAAAAGACCATCCCCTGCTTGCAACAACACAGTCACCCTGTGTGGTTCCCTCTATACAGACCCCTGGTTACTGTGTCCTAGGAAGAGGTCATCCATTTCTTACACAGGTATTAAACTGCAACACATTCTAGCTGTGTGCCTTTTGGGCACTGCCCAAGCTGCAGAAACAGATGGAAAACATCTCCAGGGTTCAGAAACTCAGGGGGATGGCCATCAACTCAGATACCAGATTATATACATGAGTATTTTTTAAAGGATGGGTGATTTCAGAACCTCAAATTATGGCAATTTAAGCCACTACATTTGATGTGACTGTTCAGTCCTTCCTGAAAATCATATTCCTTCCATTTATTTTATCTAAAACATTCCAAAACTGAAACACTAGTAACAAGATATGCCTGTATGATTCCCTTACAATTCCCTTTCCTACAGAAACATTTATAGTGCATTCACTGATAAAGACATTTTAGTTTAATAACAGAAAGCCTGCATGGTCGTCAGGTTGCATTGCTCCTTCCTGCATCCCTGATCTGGAACAATATTTTTCTCTCATCACCTTTTTTTTTTAGTTCTCAACAAAAATCAGGCCCCACCAGGTTGTTTTTATCTAAAACAGCAGAAGATTGGTTTTAGTCCACAGAGTTAAACATTAGGAGTTACATGTTTCAACCTCCCCCCATAACTTATTGTTCTCCTCAATGTAGACCATTTGTGATGCTGTAGAATATCCATATTCCTTTCAAAAGGTCTTTACAGCTTCATGGAAGGTAACAGGCGGACTTTTTCCCCAGAGACAAGGAACCACCAATGCGCAGTTACTACCAGCATCAAACAAGTTTAGGTATGTAGAAAAAGATGAGTTTCATGGAATTGCATGGAACATTCACTGGGAAATGTTTAGAGACTGTAATAATTGAAGCCTAAACTGATTTTCCACTGATGATTAGAAGCCTTTACCTTCTCTGATAAATACAGTACAAAAAGTTCAGTAAGATGTATTTGCAGAGAAGAAATTGTAATGATACATTCAGAAGCAATACTGTTCATATAAATGCAGACTGGCACAATTCAGGAGACAATTTCTGGGCAATCCCATTATTTTGTCTTCAAATCCTCTGTGCATCCTGTCAAAATACATTATTTCATCTTCATTGTTGTTGCCAAATTCCCTAAATAAAGCTGATCGAGATAATGGTGTTCCAAAATAGATGTTACATGTTTATTCAGCATGACATAGTTTTACTTCTTTGTCTGTGTTTGACATACCCAGATAAAATTAAAGATTGCTCTTCTCCCAAGTTCAGGTAGTCTGAGAGCTGATGGTAATTATGCGGCACACACATAAGCATATTCTGTCATTTTCTTTCCAGTCATTTTTCTAAGCACCCATCATGGAGAATAAGTATAATTCACACTAGGTAGTAAAAACATTAGTGCTTTTAATCCATTGATCTTTTGTGTTCCTGAGCAGATTTAGTGTCCTTCAGAAAGTTCTGTTCCAGCAGGGGATAACAATCAACACAGTTATTATCCATCCACAGCACCGGAGAAGTTATCAAGTCAAATCTCCAGTAAATCTGTACCTTCGACTTTGGTTGCAAAGGCAGCAGATTTCCTCAGCCCTCTCACAGCCAGTCTGTAGTCACTCATCCAAAACCAATATCCCCATGGATTTGTAGGCTTTCTTTTCTACTAAATTTCCCTGAAAGACATTAATCCATCGCCACGCTGCGTCCCCTTTAGTATGGAATACTTCAGTGTTATACCTTGAACTTCTAGTGAGAGGTATGTTGAAAACAAATGTACAGCAAGTGCAAGACAAAGGGCCCTTACAGGAAAAAAAGAAGTGAGAATTGCAAGGAAAGCAATAAAGTTTTAATTAATATGAACTAAACCGTGATATCTAATTTCTAAAAGACATTTTTGGACCCAAGTTTTCAACCCTGCTTGAACCTGGGCTCTGAACTCATTCACACCTCCAGATGTCACCTTCAAATGGCAGCAATAGGTCACCATCCACTGCAGCACCCCCCAAATGTGACCACACACACCACCACTTGACACAGACCCAAGGCTGGAAACATCTCCCTGCACCAAATGCCAGCTCCAAGCTTATTGAGATGCTGAATGCTAGCAACCATTCGAACAGTTCTTTGTAAAAAGCATCCAACGCTTATGTTCACTGGTGTTGAGTATCTATAAATGTGATCACTTTAGAGCTAAAAGGCTCTAAAAAGTCTTTAAAGAATAAATACAGATCTTGAGTAGGGCTTTGATAATGTTCCCCTTTGCTGCATATAGCAAGGAAAAGAATGTTATTTCTGTCATTAGTTAAGTGAAGCTTAAACCAATAAATTATTAGTTTTGGGGTTTCTCATGTAAGATTGGATGTTTCACTGTTGTCAAGTACCCTCTGGCTACCAAAATTGAGACTACATCAAGCCAAGAAACAATAAGCATGCAAGCTTCTATTTTTAATCTCAAAAGGTCTGTTCGTTAACTTAAAAATTCAAATCTTCAGCCAGTTGAACTCGACCCTGACAAATGTGAAACCTTGTACTCAGGAGGAGAGAAGGTTGTGTTCTTTGTAATGTAACTCTCATTTTAATGATGCCTGGAAGCCCCAAACCCTTTCTCATTCTAAATTCCGGAGTGTTTTGGTTTGTACATTATTCATTCATCATTAATGTTTTCAATTTAATAAAATACAAAGCTTTGCTTTAAAAGGTGTAAGCAGAGTTGAAGAAATTTTATTATATTTCATTTCTCAGAGAAAATGCTGAAGAGACTGCTAAAGGGGTCAGCTTCAGATAAATCAATTATAGCCCCAGAGCTCCCTGGTGCCTGTGCTGCCCAGGGCAGGAGGCTGGAGTGTTGCTTATCCACTCCACCATACCAACGTTTGACTTGGGGATCAATGTCTCTCACCACAGTCTTCATCTGCAAATCTGCTCTACCTTCACAAACCCCCACTTCTTTCATGGAATGGTTTGTATGGGAAGGGACCTTAAAGCTCATCCAGCCCCAACCCCTGCCACAGGCAGGGACACCTTCCACTAGAGCAGCTTGCTCCAAGCCCCTGTGTCCAACCTGG
>WYDI02030100.1:0-12796 GCA_009867235.2 Psittacus erithacus
CAGGCATTGGAACAGGCTGCCCAGGGCAGGGCTGCAGTCACCGGCCCTGCAAGTGCTCACACACTGTGGAGACGAGGTCTCAGTGCCATGGGTCAGTGGTGGCCTCGGCAGTGCTGGGTTAATGGCTGGACTGGATGAGTTTAAAGGTCTTTTCCAACCTGGTTGATTCTATGATTGATCCACATGTGTCCAGGGCACCCTGGGGTTCGGGAATGGGCTTAAACTTTGAAGAGTAGCCCCTGCTCCACCGGGACAGGTCTGAGCAGAACACCATGGTGCCTGCAGCACTGACAGTCCCCTGGAGCAACATCTACATTGCCCCTAGTGCCACCACAATAACACATGGCAATGCAGGCAGATGGCGGCACTGAGACTTTAAAAAGGCAAATGACTCATCTAAGACCACTGAGCTAGAACAGGCACTCATGTTTTCTGCTTGCCGGCCTACACCCTCCCTCCTCTCTGAGCACAAGCAGTGTTTAAAGGCCATTTACACTCATGTATAAAGACTCTCCTTGCTCTGGAGAGGGCTACCTGATTGTCCAAGCCTTCCAGAAACAGGATTGCCAGGGAAAACTGCTCTGGGTAAGCATTACAAAGAATTACCAGCATAAGATGGGGGACAGAGACAGTTTTGTGTACCACAACCAGCCCCATTTTCTTGCTGAGAGCTTTGCTAGAGGTTACAACTTCCCCAAAGGTCCTGTTCCTGGGCCTGAGTAATTATGACATGCTCAAATTTCATTTTAAATTAGTTGCAAACCCTCATAGCTGCAAAGGAAAGGTCAAAACTATGGTCAGAATAAGAGTTCAGTGCAAAACCAGAGCAGAAAACAGGCTTTCAATTCCACAGCTGTTAAGACGACCTGATGGTGGGCACCACACTTACTTTTGGAAGCTCACATCAGTAATACAACCTACACAGGCAGAGGTGATCCTGAGAACAGAACAGCACCCCCAACAAACAGGATCTGTAAAGAAACTTTAAAGCTGTAGCTGCGCAAGTGCTACTTGACAGGTACAACTGTATCATTTGAGGTTCTTAGTTTTACCTCTACTGTGCTGACCAGGCCCTCAGGAACAAAGAGGAACAAAGCAAGACTTGCTGAATGCCAGATCTGATCTGAATTACTTGCTCTGTGGTGATGATGATTCAATGCACAGCAAGAAAATCCTAGACAGCAACTCAACATGCTGGGACCATCTGAGCTGTGGAGCTCTGGAAGGGGAAAGAATCGGCCTGCTCACTCTGGGTACCTACTCATGGGACAGAAAAGATGAATTGCAACACCCGAGACTCTCCTCTTGTTGATAGTAAACCACAAGAACAGTAAAAAAAAGTTACTTTTTAACCATCATTTCTCCATGGGGCACACCTACACATAGTTGAATTTTTGCCAATATTGACAGAAAACATTAAAAATGGGAACATTCCCCACCCTACTGTCTCCAAAGCAGGCAGGTACATGCTTACCAAGCCTCATCTCACCCTTTTTCATTGACCTTAGTTTGACTTCAATACAAGTGACTAAACTAACAAAGCCTCCTGCCTCCCTGCTCACCATCACTGCCAGCATCATTCTTCACAGCCCAGCCTAGCACAAGTGTCACTGCTGCCCCTCTGCTGCCAAAGCTTATGACTTGCTTTGGTATGTACGTGCTTGGGTGAACAGGCGCAGGGGGACATTCCTGCTCCTGTTCCCTCACCATGACCCTGCTTGTTTTCTTTAGCTGGGTGGCATAAAACAAAGCTCAAGGCACTAAAGAACTTCTTCCTTATACCCAACCTGAATTTCCCCTGTTTCAGTTTGAACCCATCACCCCTTGTTCTATCACTACAGTCCCTGATGAAGAGTCCCACTACAGCATCCTTGTAGCTGCCTTCAGACACTGGAAGCTGCTCTGAGATCTCCACGCAGCTTCTATTCTCCAGGCTGAACAGCCTCAATGCTCTCAGCCTGTCTCTATACAGGAGATGCTCCAGCCTCTGATCATCCTCATGGCCTCTGGACTTGCTCCAACAGCTCCATAAAGTGCTCCAAGTGGGGTCTCACAAGAGCAGAGGGGCAGGATCACCTCCTTTGACCTGCTGCTCATGCTCCTTTTGGTCTAGTGTGAGGTGTCCCTGCCTGTGCAAGGGGCTGCAACTGGATGAGTTAAAGCCCTTTCCAATCCAAACCATTCCATGGTTGTGTGAAATCTTGAGGACTGTAAATCTGAGTCTTCATAGGAATGAAGATGTTCAGTTTCTCAGGTGAGAACTGAACACTGTAATTTAATGCCAGACACCTAACGCCTACCCACAGACATCACAAGACTGTGACACAGCTCCTTAGGGTGCCACATCACAGGGAACATCTACTCTGCACTGTGTGCCTAAGCCCCCTATGCTCTTACCAAAGCATCTAAGAGTGGGATCACCTTGTAGCACCTCTAGAAGGACACATGATCCCATGATGCACCTGAGCTCCAAACAGGCCTGCTCAGGCTGACTTTCAAAGGAACTCACACAAACGTGGGCAACAGCACTAAATTCCCATACTGCAGGATGGTGGAGGACTGCCCAGGCTGAGTCATACATATAAAGTCTCCCCCTCTGGGTTCAAACAGCATCCACATATCAGTGAGTTGACCTACCAGCTCAGAGATCGTCCTTGACTGCAATGGGCTCACAGGCCAAGGGGACAAGCAGACAAGGAGGTCAACATGGAGGCATTGTTCCTGGTGAACACACATGGCCATCACACCTACCCATGGTGGAGATGAGTTGTCCAGCAGGTACTGGTCCTTAAAATTGCATTGCGGCTCTGACTTGAAGTCAGTAGCCCTCAGCTGCTGCTTCTCTTTCACTGCAGCAGCCTGAGGAACAGGTCTTACAGTTCCCACTGATGAAGGAAGCTCTCTTGGCTTTGTTTGGTCATTGGATGCGCTGTTTTGCTGAGCTCCCTTCACCCCAGAGGATAGTTTCACTGTTGCCTTCTCCTGGGCTCCCTCCATGCTGGGAAGTGGTTTCACTGCCATCTTTTCCTTAGCTTCTTCCACCCCTGGGGCTGGTCTCACTGTTCTTTTCTCATTGTTTTCCTGTATCCTCAGGACTGTTTTCACTCTTGTCTTCTTGATTCCCTCCAACAGAGGGGCTGGTTTCACAGTTACATTATCCTTGGCTTCTTCCACCCTGGCAACTGGTTCCCTCATTTTCTCCGGCTCCTTCCTTCCTTCCCATCTTGGCATCTTCTCTAGCTTGTCTTGTCTGAGCCTTGTGATGTCTCTCCCCAAAGACACAATTAAAAAGCTCCTGGAATTCCCATTATCAGTATAGTTTAAATCCTGTTTCTCTTGGGTGTCCACCTGCAGCATATCTGGGGCACACTGGAAAATGCTCAACTGCCTGAATGCAATCAAAGGAAAAGCAGACACATCACACACACCTTCCACTGACCACCAAACACCTTCTAGCCCTTTCTTGGCTCTTCACTCTGACCCCCTCACTGTATAACCACTGCATACGACCCCCACACTTGGAGGACCTGCCCTGGCAGCTGCCATTTCTGCAGGATCCTGTATGAGCTCAATTTCATTTCCAACTTCGCCACTAAAATGTTCTTCAGCTTCCCACACCATTCTGGCCTGAATACCACCTATCTCCCCACTAAGCAAGTCACCGAAGCTACGCACTCCTCTTTAGCACTTGGCTCGTGAAGCATCCACACTGGCACGAGCTGCAAAGCAGCACAGAAGAGCTTTGCCCTGCACTGGGCAATGTCCCCAGAGCACTGCAGGACTGTTTTGGAGCTCCTGAGTTCAGGACATGGCACACACACCATGAAGGCAGCCATCTGTTTCTCTCTGCCAGCAGAGCCAAGTGCTTCTGTGACAGAGCATGAAGATCTTCCAGAATTCAGTAAAGGAAGTCTAACAAAGACGTGTTAAACTTGTTCCTTTACCATACATCAACTTCTTGAGCATTTGGGGTCGCAAGGCACATTTCCCTCTCCTCCTCCCCCTCAGCCAGCTAAGGCAATGGCATCACACAGCACTTGTCAGGTACAAGTCTTAAGACAGGCACTTTGAAGCTACTAAAATACACTCTGAGCTTAAAACTGTAAAATATCTGCATTTGCAGTGATTTTCTCTAACACTGCAGCTGCCCAGTTGCCTGATTCAGAGGCACAGGCAGGTACAAGGATGCCACAGGAGTATACAGCTGCCAACAGCATAAGAGCCACCTGCAACAAGCCTGGGCTGAAACCCAGGATAAAATATCAAGGCAGAAGTGATGGGGGTTTGTCCCAAACACTCATTTTTATCTGCACATGGCTGGAGGGTGGAACAGGAAAAAGGAAGGTGAAAAATTGCTGCAGCTGAGCTTTTATGTACAGCAAAGCTTTTCAGGATAGATCAGCAGAGCTGTGGCAGGCTGATTTCACCCTTTGCATGATGCATTTGCTTCAGAGAGCTGTGGATTGCTTCTGAGGTGATAAATGCGGGGAGAAGGCACCTCTGCAGACAGCAGGCTGCAGATAAGAGTTCAGAGTGGTACAGCATTCATTGAAGTCATTAGGAAATGATCAGCTAAGAGGCTTTAAAAACTCATTTTGTATGAGATAAATACTTGAACCTTTCCAACGGGATTTCTGGAAAAAAAGATGTTGTGTCAATGGCCTATCAGCTCTTCCTACATCTCCCCTATAATCATTAGCCACTTTCAAGCAAGTCTGCAGCAGTTGCTTTCTATCACAGTGCTTCATGTATAAACTTGTGCTGCTTTTTATAGTTTAAGAAGAGGAAAGATTTTATATACACAGTCTAAGGAAAAGAGACATTGGAGAAGGTAGCACAGGCAGAGCTTAAATCCCTGCATGATTTGCTGTTGTAGTTTTAAGATGATGTTTAAAATGATGGTGAAATGAAAGGGCAGAGAGCCAATGAAACAGGACAACATGAGAAGCCACCCCCCAGTCCAGACTTCGTGCTGTCTCACAGGGCACAGGTTTCATCCCAGCTCTGTTACACTTCAATTACAAACACTGTGCCAAACATAGAGACCAAAGTGTAAAACCAAGGGCCCATCACATCCTGCAGGCAGACCCACATGGCTACACAGGACCCTGCTCTCCTGACTAGCATTTTCCATCCAAATGGTCAAAGCAGCTCGTCAAATTCCAGAGTCCAGCTGGCAAACAACTGCAGCAGCTCAATGACATTTACTGTCATTTTCCTCTCCATTTACAAAGCCTAAGGACAAATAGAGGATAAAGCCATAAAAATGCTGCTTTGTGTTTTCTACCTTACATACAGAGGCATGGAAACAGACCTGACTCACAGATAACCACATACAGCTCAATACTTAGTTGTGTTTTATTTAACTTGCAAAATTAGGGACATTTCCTCTCTCTGAAACTATGGCAAAATGAAATGGCTTAATGCATGGGCATGGGGTGCCAGCTCTTGTCCCAGCTCTGCCACTGATGGACTCTGTAACAACTCACTTCGCTTCTTTACATATTCTCTCCTTCCTCCCCACCTCCTTTGTGCAGGTTCTGATCTCTCCAAATCATAGAATCATAGAACGGTTATGGTTAGAAAGGACTTTAAGATCATCTAGGTGTCCTCAATGTGTGGTCTCAAGTTGCTGGGCCAAACTCTTACCACCTCCAGAACAGATGTAGGTGCTCCCAGCCTCAGCACCAGCCCTGATCTCCAGCTGAAAACTAACCCCACTAAGATGAGTCAGAGGAGCTCATGGGGAGAGCTGGGATCACATGAGGGCTGGTGGGGAGGCTGGGGCTTCCAATACACAGTTCAGGGCACCAACACATGAGCCATGCCTGTGCAGGAAAAGCTCACATACCTGCTGTGCTCATGCAAGGAACATTGCTCCCTGCCAATGATGCTGGAGATGTTCTACTGCAGTCTACCCTGCAATTCCCTCCACACTCAGTCTTGTAGGATTTACTTGACCCCTTATATAAAGAAAACTATAGATACTGCTCATCTCTGCATGACATTGGTCTCCCAGTGTGCAGCATGTTTGTATTCGGGATCAGATGCTAAACTTGCTATAAACCTGAAGGTATCCCACCAAATTCAATGTCCAGCAATGCAATCTGGACTAGGGCTGGATAAGGTCCTCTAGGAGCCACCAGGAAAAGCAAACACTCTGTAATGCCACGGTATGGAACCGAATCACATTAGTAAAGCAAAACCTGCTTTCTTCAACAGCTACAAGGAAACACTAGAGCTAGCGGTACAGCAGAAGCAAGGTTCTGACTGGGGATCTTGCAGCATTGTGCTCTGACTGCACACAACGCAGTCTGTTAAAGCAAAGTGATCATCTAATTCTGATCAGAAGTGCAGGTTTCAGGGTAAGAAGACACAGAGGCAAAGCAAGTGAGCACAGTGCTCTCTCCAGCCAGCACATATCACAAGAAAGCTGGTCTCTTACCTGAAAAACCTTGTTTTTGACAAGCCAAACAAGGAACTGAAATTAGCAATGAAGATGCCAAGGTGCATTAGAACAATGAGCCAGATGAGGGCTCTGGGACCTCTAGGAAGCCTTCTCCTGAAAAACCCCATGCTGAGATGTCCGAGAGCACCAGAGGCTTTGCTGCTGCTCAGAGACGCTGCCCGGGCAGTGCTTTCCAAAGGCATGTTGAATGACGAGGCTGGTCTTCTCCCTGGATTTCCCTCCAACAACGTGCACACCCTCTCTCTCAACATTCCCAGACACTCTGCACACAGACGCAACTCCTCAGACAAGACAGCAGCCTTGCACTGCTCCCGTCTATCACCCCGAGCTTACTGCAACACAGAGTGGGGAAAGAAACACTTTTCACTGCAAACAGTGGAATTCCCTATATTTTCCTTAGTGAGGTTGGTCTGGTGTAAGAAGGAAAACCTTTAACTTTGATCTGGTGGAAACACCACTGGGAACATTTGTGTGAATTATGGAAGTAGCCATAGTTATAGTCCAAAAAACCAGCTTTCCTACCAGGAAAGCCCAAGGGCTCAGGGAAGATTCTAGGTATAACCACAAAGAGATGGTCATTTTCTTCTTCATGCAGTAGCTACTTGTAGCTTCAATCCAGAAGCAATCCCTACCCCCAAAAGCTGATAGCTAGATGCATATTCATTTTAGCTTGTGATTGCATTGAAATAAGTTGAAAATCCACCACAGAACAGCAGAGTTTGTGTTTAAAGGCAGAGCAGTGCTTGGGTAAAGCATTAGAGGACAGGGCTTAGAGTCAAGCAGTCTCCCCTCTCTAATAAAGCCGATCTGCCTTTAGGGCAACTGGAAAGATTCAATCCAGCATTTCACTTGTCTGAAAGGTGCCAACTCCATCACAATCCAAGTGTGCTATTGCTGACAAACTTGTTACACAGGCCTGCCTGCAGCTCAGGTTCCCAGGCTGAATCTCTGCTCTGAGCTGTACGCACCCACAGCAGCAACACACCCTCTTCAGCAGCTCTTCCGTTCCAGCTCCCAGTCAAGCAGCCTCCAATATCAAGACTAGGACTGATCATTTACTTTTGGCTTTGAACCATCCCATCATTTCAAAGGGACCACTGAGTGGGCAGGAAATGACAGCTATGTCAGTTCACTGCTCAAACAGGACCTGAATGGATTTGAGTCTGGCTATGAAATACACCACCCTGGAGGCTCCCACAGTACAGCCCCTTGGAATTCAATTGGTTTCAAAGGAGCATGCTACAGACCTGAATTTTTATTGCACGTAAGATCAAAATACATTTTAAGTGTCTTGTATCTGTGACTCATGCCATCATGGACAGACAGACAACTGCCTTCTACACTGCTGCCTTAGCGGGACCCCCGTCATTTGGGCTTCGTACAGTACAACCAGGTTTTGCCCATCAATCGTGTCAGTTAAACAAAGCTTCACTAATGCCACGTGCACATGAAATGCTCCAAGGGCTTTGCATTACACTTTATTTGAGCCATGAGCATACTTCAATCTGGGACATGTTGCTTCCCATTGACATACCCTTGACAACCTCTCTCCCCACCCCAAGTTCCCCCATACGTATCTCATCCTCTCCCCTCCATGAAAATCAGTGATCTGCCTAGAGATGGATCTTTGGCAGTACAGAATACATCTCCCCAGCAGCAGAGGGAAAGAAGAGCAGAAATAAACATCACAGCCAGATAAACACTTAGCTGTACCAGAGATGTAGTCTCACATGCTACAGCAAAGGGCTATTTTAACTCATGTGGAGCTGTGACATATTAACACTGCCAGTTCAAGGGCAGATGCCCATATTGCTTGTTATAGGGTGCTTTTGCACAGCTCTTGCAAAAAATTAAACCCAGATGGTTCAGTGGGTTTAATTTTCCATACTGTTACTGAATACATAGAGAACTGAACGGAAGGTGTTTGCTTTAAGTCACAGGCAAGCCAGTAAATACATTTCACACTTACCTTATACCCTTCCATGCATCACAGCAAGAGCTGCAAGGATTTCCTGTGCAAGGCTCAGCAGTAGCTGCATTTCTTTACCATCCACATTTCCTGACAAGTTACTCTCTCTGGATTTAAGTGCAAGACATTGATTATCAGGGGACCTTGGAGAGAAAAATGAAACAAGAAGACAAGTATGAAAAGCCCTTGAAGAAACACAAGGGAGGTTGTTAATCCAGGATACAACCCTGCCTCTATCTACAGCAAAACCTTTCACTAGTGCTCAAACTGAACCCAGCATCAAAAGAGATCTGGTGAACAACCACAGGCACTGAGAAAGGGATTAGCCAAGGGACTGCCATATTCCTAGGCACCCCCCATTAGCTCCATGTAGCTCTAGAGGTGGGATATAGGTCTGGGTGTGCAGCATGCAGGTAGCAACTCTGTGGCCACAAGAGGCAATAGGACAGTCTTACGGGAACAAGCAAGCACCAGTCTGAACCATGACACCAATGCATAGAGCAAGAGCTTCAGTTTAGCCGTCCTCGTCAGCTCTACGCATCTTCAGGCTCTCAGTTTGGAAGTTGTTTTTATGCAACTACAAGGTTTATTTTGTTAATTGGATCCCAAAGGGAAATTCCGGAGGCAGAAAACATTTTCCTTCAACCTCCTCCATATAACATTACTGTGAAAGCAAGAGCCACAAGGGACAGCAAGATTCCTACAACCAGGAAAAGACAGCTTGCTTTGCTTTTAAGGGACTGGGCTGGCAACTGAGGAGAATATGTCTGCAGTACTCTGTGTTCAGGAAAGCAGGAATATCCAAATCCCTGACAAGAACAGTAGCCAGGAGCAGGCTTGCTATGCAAAACACACAGCTTTGCACCTTGGTGTAAGAAAAGGAAACCTAAAATAACTCCCAAAACCATAGCTATCAGGGTACTGGCTTTCAGTTCCTTGGAGTATTATTTCACCATCCTCCTTCCCCACTGCTGAAATCAGTTTGTTGGAGCTGAGGCAGCCAGGCCTGAGATCAGACTGTGAAATGGGGATGCACTGTAACTCCTCAGGGATGGCCTAGTGAAAACTGAGGCCAAGAGCAGAGCTGCTTCCTGATAAAGCTCTCTAAGAAGTATGATTCCTGAGACACACAGGGCTCTGAGGCCAAGAGCAGAGCTGCTTCCTGATAAAGCTCTCTAAGAAGTATGATTCCTGAGACACACAAGGCTCTGAGGCCACAGACAGGAAGATAAGCCAAGACTGCACCTCACACAGGGGTTGGCAGCCTCTCAGGGCCACAGGCCAGATGCCAACTTCCTTTTCCAAAGTGAGTTTTTGCATGTTTCATTGGCAATCCTACCAGAAAGCCCAGGAGATGCTGCTTCTCTCATGGCAGAGAGACTCCATGTTCACTGCTTCCATCACCAGTGCCCACACCAGAAGCACTTCTATTTGTCATTGCTGTGAAAGCCAGACCTTTAGGGTGTTTTTCTCTATGCAAACTGCACCGGGGACTATCAAGTTATCTGTTAGTTCTTGTCCACCTCCAACAATCCATTTAATTCCACATCCACTTTACATCCTGGAGAGATGAAGGGCAAATTTGTCTTTCTGTTTGTTTTGGGGTTTTTATTAATAAACAAACTTCATCTCTATGAGATCTGACACTGTGTGTGTTGTGGGTGTTGGCTGGAGCCTGGACTACGCCAGCAGTTTATCTGCGTGCAGGTTTTCCAGAGGGCTGTGGATCCAATCTTGTTTACCTGCCTGTTTCCTGTGTGCTTTCCACCTTCCCATGGCTTTGGGCTCTGGAATAGGGCATCGCAATATGTTCTTAAAGTACAAATCAATCCAGCTGCACTGTAGTTCAAATCTGTGTTTCAGTGATGTCCACAACCAGTACTTGACTGGTAGCCTATGGAATAAAGAGCTGCCAAAGAAGCTGAAGGTGCTTGGATATGCTCATGGTATTTACTTGATGATATAAGAACTGAGTTAGTTACAACTGGGATAGAAAATGAATGACATTGCCTGCAGTATGCAACTGCTCACTGGTCATACCTGTGGCTTAGCAAAGACTTGGAAACATCAGGTTCTTGTTTTCCCCTCCCAGTTTCCAGTAGTCAGTTTCAGAAGCACAATGATTTCAGGCTGGGAATCCAGGGGGAAGGAAATTACTAGAGCAACCTCAGCAACTTGTCTTGCTTTCACCAAACCTGAAAGCCCAAAACCTCCTAAGCTTGCCTTAATTCCACTTACTTGCCATTGTGCAGCAAGTCCCTTCTCTTCTGCACCAAACCTTCTTGCAAAATCACTGCATGCAGTGACAGAGCATTGATGGAGTCAAAGCCCCCACATCTTCTGCTGTGCTTGTAAGAATACCCAGAGTTTTGTCACAGAGAACTTTGCCGGGGGTGGGGAGCAGCTTATTGAGCTAACTGGTCTGTGTTCTGACATGTCCCAGGAGAGAAAGAGACAGTGGCTTTCATGGTGGAACAGTAGCAAGCCCCTCCTGTGTCCACACAGGAGAGCTGCAGAGAATGCAGGACTTAGGAGGTTTATTAGTGCTGGTTTGTCTGCTTGGTCACCAACCCCACCCCAGCTACTGCCTCACTAAAAAACTGCCTTGAATTTATGTGTGGCAGCAGATAGCATGTGCCCAACCCGGAGTACTTCCCCCTGTTCCCCATGGCAACGGGACCATAGGCACGTCCTCCAGCCAGCTCCCAGGAGCCAAGGAAGGTCCTTGCCTGGAGCAATCACTAGAGGATGGGGTGGAAATGCTCTGAATTTGGCCATGTGACATCTCTGGTGACTGGAACTTGCTTTAGTCCTTTAGTCAGCACATTCCCTACAGCTACAGGCGTTCACTCCGCATACAGAGAGAAGCAGAGCAAGTCTTCCATCACACTGCTTTTCTGCTTCTAGAGCCCTTCACCATTCACCCCATCCCAGTTAAGCTGCAACACTGAAGTGACTCTGGTCCCAGCGTTCCTTTCTCAGATACACAAAGCTCACAAGACTGATGAGCCACTTCATGTAAGAGAATTAACAAAAACCCACAGAAATACACCCCCAGCAACAATGGCTGGGAACTCAGCCGGAGTTACAGAGGCTGGAAAGAACCAGGGCTCCTTTATCCTGTCTGCCTCAACAGCCTTTTGTCTCTGCATCCCAGCAGGAAGCCTAACATATCACCCAGAGCTGACAGATCAAGAGACAAGCTGACACCCCTTCAGGGCTGATATGGGTTGTGGGCTTTTTTTTTCTTCTCTCCTTTAAAATCTACTTGGTGGAAAGGAAGAAAATATTCTGTGCCTTGACTAGGAATCTCTCAGAGCTGTTCCACCAAGAAGCAGGGCAGTGACTGCAGACAGGGAAGGAGGCAACTCATTCAATTCACGGCTAGCTGGCCCCTCATCACAAAAGCAGCTTCTCCAGCTCCTGTCCCTAACAGCTGCCAGAAGCAGGAGCATTCCAGGACTCTCCACTTCTCCAGGAACATAAAAGTCACAAAGCCCAAATCCCTCTGCATTCCCCTGGTAAAAAAATGCAGGCAGATTATCCCAGCACTTCACATCTGGCTGGAAAAGTCAAGCTACATACACATACGAATTACAGACTCACATCTGTGCAGGGGGCTACTGCTTTTAGAACCAAGAGTGAAATATTTATTGCTAAAGGTCTTTCCCATACTTTTCCCATCCCTTTTGACAGCTGGCAGGACAAATGGGCTGCGTGGCATCTCTGGGGTGAAAAGTGCTACAGGAATGCAACACTTACATCTGCTTCTTGAGTGGTATAAATCATCATGTCCCCGACTTCCACGTGGAAAAATGTGGCCTCACAGTGCCCTCCTCTCTGCTCCTGACTGACAGATGCATCAGAGAAGTGCAGGCACATTTTTAGCTGCAAAAGTAACAAAGTCACAGGGTCCTGCAAGAGAAAAGAGATGGATTTACTGCTGAAAATCACATGCTTCTCTTCCCTTCTGTCTATTGTCTTCTATTTAGCAGTTCTTTTCCTACTTTAGAGTCCTGTGCTCTCCATCCTCCTCTTATCAACCATCTGAAGGAGGCTTTTACCTTCCATGGAAAGAAGGCAATTCCTTACCACCCCAGTTGCACAGCACTTATCAACTTCATGCTGGGAAAACACCAGGCAAAGTAATTGCTGGGCAGGAGAGCAGCACACTGTGCTATTGTAGTGGAAATGAGAGGTGCTTGCGATCAGGAAGGGGCTGCCATTCTCTCCTAGTTCTCTGGGAGCTGCTTAGCATCTAAGGCAAAGCCTTAGATCTCCAGGCAAAGCCTTAGATCTCCAGGAGGGACACTCTTGTTGCACATTCTCAGCTGGGGCCAAGAGGATCAGCCAGTCTG
>WYDI02030101.1:0-14952 GCA_009867235.2 Psittacus erithacus
ACCAGGGATGGAGCATTCACAGCTTCCCTGGGCAGCCCATTCCAGTGCCTCACCACCCTCACAGTAAAGAACTTCCTTATGTGTTTCTTTAGTTTACTTATAGACTGTAATGGGAGGCAATGCCTTTCTAAAGTCAAGATATATGAAATCTGATGCTTCCTCCATATAAATAAGACCTGTTATTGTAGCATAAAATAAAAAGATTGGGAAGTTCACTTTGCATGTGCCACCTCACCTCATGATCTTCTAGGCGCTTATGTACAGACTGCTTAATCTTTTTTCCACTGTTTTTCTGCAAGTGAAGTCTCTTTGTTATGTATATGTTAGCTTAGGTGCTTCTGATAGACTTTGTTCATAGAATCAGTATATCTAAGAGACATTGTTGGTATTAATATAGGCTATTTCTTGCACACAGACCCCCAAAACAACAGACAGATGAAGGAAGTGAGTAGCTTTGGCAGTTGACATCTGCTGTGTTTGTGGTTTATTACGTAATGTGCATAGATCTTACAACCTTGTCCTAGCTGCTGCAGTCTAAGTCAGGAGGAGCTGAATGGAGAAAAAGGTTGTGCTTTCCCTGGGAGCCACTGAGCAAGGCAGTCAGGATGCACCTATGTGAAGGGAGGCAGGGAGCAGGCAGTCAGGAAGCAAGGAGCCTGCTGAATGGCCAAGGACACTTCTGGGAAAAGCAAAAAGCAGAAGGACAGGTAGCAGCAAAAGGACGTTTTCTGCAGAGCCAAAGGAGATGGCATAGGTCTTGTTACAACCAGAAGATAACAAGTCTCAAGCATGCAAGAAGGAACATGCCCTGCAAAGGCATGTTGGTATAATGAAGGCTTGTAAAAAAGTCCTTTTATTTCTGTTCCTATCCTGAATTTTCTTTGTTTGAAAAAGTTTAGTGTTTTGCTTCATGATACAACCTGACTTCAGCTTTTAACTACCCTTTTGATGTCCTGACCACAAAGAGAGGTCCGATACTATCATCTCAATACTCAGCATGATACAAGGTGTCACTGTAGTGGTCATAAGACCTCAGCTCTTAATTTTTCATCACCCCGTACCAACCTGTTCCCTCTTAAGTATTTTGGACAATTCTGTTATCTCCAACGTGCCCTGCCTGATTTTTCATTTCACAACACTACTGATGGTGATGGTTGGCATATGAGTATGAAATACATGGAGTTTGGTTAAGGAAGCTCTGAAAGGCTCACAACCCTCAGCAAGCTGAAATTTACTCCAGAAAATGCTGATCATGGGGAGACGTGCATCTGTGGTTGAAGGGGATTATAGCAAGCACTACAGGTGACATAATTTAATTTCCTTTGAGCTTGTCTCAGGCAATCTAAACAACTTCATAAAAAAGTGTTACATTGATTTGTATAGCTGATATTTTATTTATGAATTAGATATCTTCCAAATCCTAAATGATCTCTATCATCAGGCTCCAGCTGTGACATGCATAAGCAGAGCTCACGTAAGGCATAGGAAATATATGCAAAATCAAATTTTTCTCACACAAGGATGATAGACCAATACCAATCCCTCGTCATTAAAATAGAGTCCTGCAGAGTTGGCTTGCTACTCACAGGGAGCAGGAAGGGGGAAGGTGGCAACCACGACTGCTGGGAGCAGCCATGGTCCCCATCTCATGGAAAGCCTGGTCCTCTGGGATGGCAGCAGTGGCCAGCCTGGCATTTTAGGACTGAGCATAGGCAAATGTAAAAAAAAGGCAGCCTCCTCCTTTTCCCCTCCCACCCAGTGACCATTTTGCTTCCCCACGGCTTTAACCACAAGGTAGATGATTGCCTAGGGCCCTGCCCCATTGCGACTTTATCTAGTTGTAGCTGATTTTACAGTATATTTATGGAGCCTGTCATACCCCAAAAGGGTGTGTTAGGAAACATGGGTGTCATATACTTGCATATCTTCTGCCCTGTTGATTTTGAGACGTTAGGAGAAGGGCTAGGAAGATGGCAAACTCCATGTGTAACGTGTGTTTGACAGCTTGACACATGCATAAAATAAAAAAAAGATAGAAAAAATAATAAAAGGAGCTTAGTGTCAGAAGGGTTACAAAAATTTCCCGTTCTTTCTCAGGGCTTCTCTGATTTCATGGTCCTCATGAATTCTTTACGGTTTATTTTTTTTTGCTTTTAAGCCAAGTTGAGATCTTTAGATATGAATGTATACTAAATATAATTGCACAAGGATATAAAGTCACTTTAAAATTGCAACAAGAGTCTGAGGGGTTTTGCTGGGCAGGGCTTTTCTCCAAGACAACTCCCAGGTGTCTGTGAGCAACGATTTGTACAGCAAGGCAAAATCCCAGCAGCTCAATGAGTGCCTAAACACATGACCCCTAAGCAATGAGTGCAAAATTGAAACATCAGTGCCTTAGCAAAGAGCACCAGATCTTTCTACTATTATTTGGATGCCTGTTTGAAACTTTCCCTTCAGTGGCAGCTCAGAAAAGCTTCAGTTCTGCAAACTGATAGGCTTGGAAAACCCTGTGCTGTGCAGGTCCTCCTCAAATACTGTAGCTTCTGGAATTGCAAGGCAATTCTTCAATTATGATCAGGTAGAATTTACTTTCTAAGAAGGCATTTTTAAAAAGAAACTTCCATTTTGAAACCTCTGGAAAGTACAGCAAGTAGTCCAGCAAACTCAAAGGAAGATTATCTTTTTTTAAGCTTTACATTTAAGAAAACCTGCTCACTGATACCTTTGAATATATTACTTCCTAGGGTCATAGTATCTGAGACCATCTGTCACTATCACTTACAGATATGGTGGTTACTGCATTATAGAGGCTTTAGAGTTTCAAAAGAGAGGATTTAATTCTTTCAGGAGGAAACTCAGATAATACCACTCCAAGCAGGAAGTCCAGCAAGTTGCTAAGTTCCCACTATAGGAATTTTCTGTAGGAGAGAATTTTCCGCCATGGCCATTAGCTGCCACAGATGAGCACTTCTGGTCCCTGGCACTCTCTATCAGAAACACAGCAGCTGAGAGTGAAGACGATGATCACATTCTGGTTGCAGATCAGCTTGAAACAAGATTTCACTAAGTCATGGACGCTAGAGGGTTTCTCTGAGTTATTGTAGTCATGATGTGTGTGTGTACTGCAGGATATAGATTGCTCTACACAGACTCCCAGGCATTAGCAAGGCTACCAAAAGTAATCTTTTTGGCAGCAGCAGCCTTTGTTGATTGCAAAAACTGTAAATGCCAGGGGCTACTCCAGCCAAATAGCATATTTCATCCTTTGGAGTCCTGAGACTGCAGGCAGGCTTGGTCAGGCCTCAGTGGCTTATTTCATCTCAAATAAGGGAAGCAGCCTCAGCACCAGCTGAAGTGGTCATTATCTCCTATGTCAAATATTCACACAAAAGAATTCTTATCAGAAGAAAAGAATTTGTCACTATAAAATAATACTTTCAGCTTTAAAATATTACTTTAGCTATGAAATAAATTATTTTCGTTTATGGAGCACTTCAGCTTTGCCTTTTTATGATTTTGATGTATGGGAATGATTCTAGAAACTATTAATATCTGGTTTGTTCTTCTAGCATAAATACGCCTTTGCCTTCAACCTCCTGCATGTTCCAAGTATTGAATGTCTAAACTAACAATGTGTTGTAAAATAATATAATTTAAGTATTAATGAAATATCAAACATCTACTTGTATTTTATTAATAACTGAGCAGGGCTGAAAAAAAAGTGCATTTAGATTCTAGAGACAAAATTTCATAATTACTCTGTAGCTGGATGCTATCTTCTGCTTGTGTTACTACACTATTGACAGACTATGCCTGTTATGGGATAGGAATGAACTGAATTCCCAGATATAAAACCCAGATCATGCAGCAGTAACTCAGAGCTGAGTACCAACACACACAGAAGGTGAGGGAGACTCTGGTGGAGATGCCACTTTACAAAATGATTGCTGAAGTCTACACCTTCCACTGCTACGATGAACAACAGTTGGCAGGAGCAGCTCAAAGAGTTCTACCTACAAGGGAATGCCTGTCACTATCTGCTTATTTGTACCCTGTTTACCCCTGCAGCACAATTCAAAAGACCTTACCTATATCAGAAATAGACTGAAAGTAAAACTTGCTTCTCTTTAAAGGCCTGAATTTGTTGTTACATCCTGACATCAATCTAATCATGGCATGTGGCAATAATACAAACAGTAGATCAGCTCTCAAATTCACCGGGCTGACTTGGACATTAAAACCAAAATTAATTCTAATCTTATCCTCTCTCTTCTTTCCTATATATATATACTGCAGTCTTTAAGTTGAAAGTTCCATCCATAGTAAAAGATTTTCTACTCTTGTTCATCAGACTATCTCATGTAAACACTTCTGTCACTGCCGCAGTTTGTACAATTAGCTTTACCCTAAGTGAGAATTGGAAATCTAAATTGCCTGGCACTCGCTTGCTTAAGACAGTCAGAGTAACTGGGAATACTAGGAACACTTCCTGAAATTTTTCTTCTAGTAGGTCTATAACAAGAACTTTAAACCTTAAGAATTTAGGGTATCTGTATAAAATTTTGAAATCAAGCTGGGACAACTTCCATGAAAGAGGGGCTGTGAGTTTCAAATCATTCCCCCAAACCTCTTTCAAAGCTGGTTTCACAGTTCTTTCCTCTTTTTTCTTTGTGTGCCTAACAGCTGGCAGCTCTCTGCACTGTATCAATTCTCTCTTGCTTTTCTTCTGTACCCCTTTATCATCCTCTTATTTCAGCGCTGAAAGATAAGCTTTACTAGACTTGTGTGCCTGCAGTTAAGTCTTTAAATAAGGAGCTTGATTTTCAAAGGCACTGGACACTTCCTACTTCCACTGGAGTCAGTGGAGTTGCTCTGGAATTACTTCACTGGCATTTCATGAAAAAAGAGGAAGAGCGGTGGCATGCACCTCAAGTGCCAACCTTACCATGCGTTCAGGTATTGACAGCAAAAATTACCTGGTAATGATTTCATGATCCTACATGATGATTAAAAATAAAAAAAAAAAATACAAGAAGAGAACACATCTAGATTTTTAGCTTAAGTACAGCGCTTGGGTTGGAATTACATGATACTTCATAACAAAATAAAGAATAAGGCAAAATTAGTCTGGTCCTGAAACAGTGGTGGGAGTTCTGGGAAAAAAACAGATGAATTTCTGTGGGAGAGGCCAAGTTTTGAAAGTTAGCTTACGTCTCAGCTAACCTCAGGGTGATACTTAGGTAAGTCTTGGCTGACACAGAAATTCTTTTCATGGCACAGAAATCTCAGCAAGGGCTTTTTTTCTTCCTGCAGAGAAAATTGAGTGTATCCTCTCATTTCCTTGCAAAGACTTCACTCCTGTTAGTCCAAAGCAGCTACCTAGACTGCTTGGGAAAAGCCCCCTGAACCTACCTGGACTTTTCCTTCACATGGGAAAAGGTAAATCCCCAGACATGACCTACTTAATGAAATGCCTGTCAGTTTCTGGAAAGAGGAGACAAACATCTGGATTAGACAGCCTTTGTGAGCCAAAATGCACCAACTACACACATTGACTAAGAAAGACGCTGATTTCCACAAGGCTTCACAAAGGAGAAAGTTTTCTTTCCAGAATGTTCCATAAGCCTTTTTCCCTGAATACTTCAAGATAGTAATGAGATAAAAAAATGTCTACTTT
The DNA here is from genome assembly GCA_009867235.2 of Psittacus erithacus. Classification (NCBI taxonomy): domain Eukaryota; kingdom Metazoa; phylum Chordata; class Aves; order Psittaciformes; family Psittacidae; genus Psittacus; species Psittacus erithacus. Next base: position 5,678 of record WYDI02030101.1, read on the forward strand.
CCCCCAGAAACACTAGAACCTAATTAATTGTAACTGTCATTAGTACATAGTAATAAGTAATATACTGACTATAGCAAAGAAGGGTTACTACAGATTTGGCAGTTAAGCAGCAGTGCACAAGAGACCCAAGACATGAGGCTATGTTTTGAAATGCTGAAACAAAATTTTGCTTTCTACATTTGTGAAGCCTCAACTGTAATAATACAAAGAATGTCAATTCATGGAAACCAAAATTCAAATTAACAACATTCTCCTTTTCCTAGAAGCCACTCAGGGAAACCATGCCCAGCTCCCTAAATAGAGCTGTCTGTGTAATGGTGCAGACTGAAAGGTACACTTGCAACTAGAATCTGCCCATGTCCTAAAACAATTCAACATTCAGAAGATGGCCTTATCTTCAAGGACAAAATTGGATCATCCAAAGGTTTTAAGCATGTGTATGAAAGTAGAAATCAAACACATATAAAATACTACATAGTAAAATCCTTTGTGCTTAATTTGCAATGCATCTCAGGCATAATGAATTACTTCCTGCTTGTCCTTTTACACAGTAAGGTCTTTATTACTTTTGCTGCCATACTCACTGGTATTTTTTTAATGAAGTACTAAAAACAAGAGAGAAAATAATCTATTCATTAACTCCAGCCATTGTAAAGTAGTGCCAGTCTCTACAATCTAGGTGAGGGTTAGCTGGAAAGAGGTAACGTCAGGTCAGTCATTTGGGCTCTTTGCTGGAAGTGTTGGGCTAAACAGCTGTTCACAGGATTATTCACAAACAAGACTGTAAAAGGAAGACATTCAAAAGGTAATCTGCATACCATTTTAGGAACAAAAATAATCCCCCAATTTTGAATAATCTGTAGTGCTCATTAGCCGCCTTTGCTCTGGCAACACTCCCAACCTTAATTACCCTTTTTTATTCCAGTTTTTCACACATCATTTCAAATGTAGTGTTAGTAATTTTACCTTTGATGCTCTTTTTTAGCTGCTCACCAGTTCCGGCAGCCATCTTCTGAGTATGCTGACATCTGGCTGCAAATTACAATGCTACAGGCAGACTGCTCAGAAAACAAGCATGGTCAAGGAATGCAGTGTTAGACTATGTTCATGACAGGTATTTTTCATTAGGATTTGACTTAGGTTGGGCTAAACATTTCACTCTCTTTCCTTGACTGGAGCCAACGTTTTTATGATTAGATGCCTTAAGGAACTGTGCTACACTGAAGGAGAAAAATGCATGACTTTTTGATGCACAGGAAAAAGAAAAAGAAAAAACTGTCATGTTGGCTGAGACTCATTAATAGTTTTACTTTTCAATTTTTTATAACTTTGCTGTTTGTTTCGGGAAAATGGGACATGAGGAAAAAAATGGATCAATGCAAAGCTAGTGGCACTGTGTTCAATGTCTGCTTTTTAGACTTACAAGTTTGTTGTGACAACAGTGAAAAGATAAGAACATCTTGGCCTCTAGCCATATAAACAGTGATGCACAAAAAATTGTGTATTGAATTTACAGGCTATGTATATATGTACTGAAAGTATAAGATAGATTGTAAAATAGAATAATGATGTGTTTTGTACAATAACCTCAACTGGACCGCAAGATTTCCAGCTAGATTTAGGTACACGAGAACCTCCATCAAATCAAAGTGTTATATGATCTTTACCGTCAGCATTCAGAAATTTTTAAACTAGGCTACTCTCTTTGCCATCTGAGGACCTTCCAGTACAGCATGAAGCAATTTGACTAACATCAGTCACAACTTGTTCTTCTCATGCTCTTAAATTTTGCACACTGGTGTCAGGAAACCATCAGTGAGGTAGAATACGAAAGTTTTTTCAGACTCAGCTTCCCCATATAATCCAAAGGGATATGTGGCTAAGGGATCCACACAAGCCAGCTGCCCAGCTCTGCCAGGCAGCTAGCTTACCTAACCAAAACAGAAAAACAAAAGCTAAGATGTCTGCCTCACATTTTGCCATCTTTAGAGTCTGAATGCCATACCCGAAGGTGACTCACTACCTTCAGGATCCTGCATCCTCTCCCAGGGTCAGGTGCCAAAGGCAGTATCTCACAGAAAATGGAGGAAAGAAATACATTTTATGTGACAGGTCAGCTACTGAAGTGGGAACTTCTATTTCACCTTTCTCTTGATATACCTTTTATGAAGGAAAATGTTTTGACCATCTAGCTCCAAATATCCCAAGAGAAATGCAAGCCTTATCAAAGCAAAGTGTGTTGTGCTGCATTGGAGATTAAGGTGGTGTAAAAGCATACATTTTGCTATAGCAACCTGTTCCCACCTTCTTTTTGGGAAGAAGCTGGGGCATTCATAAATATTTTTTTTTGGATGCAATAATTTGGAAGCCACCAGGCTGCAGCATTCTGGTGTAAAAGACCGTAGGGCATGCTCTGTTTCTTCTCTCACACTAATTCCACTTCACATGAAACTACTAGAGAAAGAATAAACATGTCTCTACCCCACTGATTTGGCTACCTGCTTCAGCAGAAAGAAACTGCAGGTCACTGTTCACATTTCAATAGGGAAGCAGTTGAAGCTGAGTCTTTCGAATCCTGGTCAAGTGCTCCAGTGAATACCTCTCCTATTTGTCCAATATTTAAAGTAGTTCTTCCTTCCTGATATACCCTGCATCTAGACGATTTTTAGACAATATTCACACTCCTTTCTCTAATAAGGCTCTTCAAATAGTCTTCTGCCTGTTAACCTCTCTTGTTCTCATAATTCTAATAGACCACTGCAGTGCTGGATTCCAGCCTGAATTAATTTTTCTCCAACACAGGTAAGTGGAACTGAGACATTATCAATACAAACTGCTTTTCCTGCTGGAAGCATTCTGTTGTTTTGTTGGTTTTGTTTATTTGTTTGTTTTTTAATGATGAAGGACCTTGATCATTCCAAGTTGGACTACATAGCATAATGGAGCATGCTGCATTTATTGAATTGGATGTCTTTTAGCTGGGCCATCTCCAACGTCACCTGTTTTGCAAAAGGTCTCCTGAATGAGTAAAGCTTCAGTGTGGTTGTGATTTGCTTCATTTATCTGCCAAGACCCTATAAAATAAAAATATGAATTATGTTACACGAAGGCCAAGTATTTGCAGCAACTTTTGATGAAACTCATAGCAGAAATATGCCTCTCATTAATAATTTTTTATTTCTGTTAGTTGTAACATTTTCCATAGGCTACATCTGGTATTTTTCAATTAAGTTGAAAATAAAACCCAACCATCTTGCTTCTCACAGATGTTTTCTCTTACCACATGCTTATATTTTTGTCCTGTCTGTCTTCCCCACCTCTCAGTAGACCCTTGTGCTTACTCTTGGCTCTTACCTTAGTTTGCTCATGTCTTTCAGGCACTGCTTCATGTGCTTGACATTAGTGCCCTGCCAAAGTAGAAACATAAATTCCAGTTGGACTGGAAATATTTTTTGGATACAGGATGTACCTCTGCTTCATAAGCCTTCCCACAAAGTACAGCCTCTCTCTAACCTGAGCTATGTGATTGAAAAATAAATTATTTTAGAAATAGCCCGAGATGAGAAAGGATTCTTGCCTGCTTCTTGATGCAGGGACTGCTTTTCTCAGTTACCAAGCAGAGTGCTTGGTCAAAGTAGCTGGTTCTTGCCATGTTGAATGATCAGAGCAAGGAAATTTGCCAGGTTATGGACTTGCTCTAAAAAAGTTGTATGCAGATACATTGGAAATGAAAAACAGACTTCTAAAAGTAATGCTTATATAAACAACAAATAATTACCAGAGAACCCTAAAATGAATTTTGACAAAAAGAAAAATATACGCACACATAAAGATCATTTAAAAGAAATGCATCTGTGTTTGTAATTTCAAAACATTAAGGAAGACATTGATTCCAGAAAGGTGTATCAAGCATTTCCTTAATGTGAACATTACACTTCAACACAAAACTAACCCAAAGAGAGGTACAGATTACTTTTTTCATTTGTCAACAGTTAAAGCATTTGGAATAGCAGTAGCAACAGTAATAGTAGTATTTCTGTGTCTTGTAGTTAGTGACGTGCAGGACTTGTTAGGGTGCTATTGTAACTGTATGTATTAACTGTAAGGAAAAAAATCTAAAGACCACTTGGAATTGTATTTGAATTTCTCTACATCCTTTACAAGATGGGAAATTATCTAGACAGAGTAAGGAGTTTTGCTCTTAAGGAAATTAACTTCTGAGTTCCTCTCAGCACTGTTAAATATAGGGCACAATTTCAATCACTGAAACAATTCGCTGTCCTTTCTTACAGGCACGCGCACCTGCCCCTGAGCATTTTTCTGCCCATGCTGGGTGCTGAAATTGAAAGATCTTTACATGCTGTTAAAAAAAAATAAAAAGAAGAGGAATTTTCTGCTGTGAGAAGTAATGAACATCACTTTAATGTATATTAGGGGCTAGCTTCCACCTTTAAAATCAGAGTCCCTTTACAAGGGGATAAAAAGGGTGCCGCAGTTAAGTGAGGCCTCTGGGAAATATTTCAACTGCCTATAAATAAACACTTTGTGGCCCTTTTAGTAGTCTTCAATGTCTTGTACGCAGTCTATCTCTGTGAAACCTATATGTAAGGTAATGGAGAAAAATGATCGTTCTGCAAATAAATTCCCCTCTATACTAACTCTTATTTTATTTCCCCTTAGTCAAACATAAACCTTCACTTGAAGTTGTCAGATGTGATTATTGATCTGGGTCTGACAGCATAACTCTAACCAAACAGTTCAGGAATAACTAAAAATTCAAGTCTTTCCTTTTTGCTTGCTTTTAATTTGATTTTGATTTTAATGAAGAGTAGCAAAGGATGGAAAAAAATGCAGCGAACTACTGGGGTTAAAGTATATTATCAAACCAGAGTCATGGTTTTATGGCTCAAAAGGCTGGGTGGCTATAGACCTCTCCACACCTGGAGGGTCTGACTGAGCACTGACTGAATAAAGACAAAGAGACAAAAGACACTAAAACTGGGGCAAGTATTGGAGCACTGTCAATGTTGAACAAAGTCTGGCAGAAGCATTTTTCACCATGACTTGCCCTGAACATTGGAGGACGACAGCGTCCCTTCCATATCTTCCCTACTTTTGTCAACTCTTGCACAGTCAAAATTGTGTGTTCTGAGAGTTTTATTCATGAAATTTTGTACCTTGGTTTAGTGGCAGGCTGTAGTCTTGTTTTGACAAATGGCACTCTGTAGTAGGTACTCTGTAGTAGGGGGAATATTTCTGCAAGTTTGCTATCATGAAGACTCATCTGTTTTGAAAGCACTGTGAATGTCCTGGAGGCTTATTTACTACCTGATACATCTATTGCAACTATTGCAAACTCCAAATCTTTTACTCCACTGATTTCTGAGGGAATTTGCTTGTGTAAGATATATGATGAAGCTTGAGTAAAAATATAATATGAATCCCACATTTTTAACCTGGGCCAGAGCTGGCTCAAGTCTTTGCAGAAGTAGAATTATAGAATCATAGAATCATAGAATTTTTTAGGTCAGAAAAGGCCTTCAAGATCAGAGCCCAACCGTTAACCCAACAATTCCAAGTACACCACTAAATCATGTCACTAAGTGCCACCCACCTCTACGCATCTTTTAATTTCCTTCAGGGATGGTGACTCCACCAGACTGGTCCAGTTGACCCTTAACTCACAGAAACTTCCAGCATTTGCGCCATCAGTCAAAAAGACATTTGCAAGGTGAGCTTCTGTCATGGGTTCAGCAGTAGCTTAAACCACAACAGCTTCATGATATATGAGAAATTGCTTCCATGTGTTTGTTATGAACTTGCCACCAGCTCACTTTGTCTGACGTCCTCCTTGGTGGTAAGCAGCAACCACTACCCTAATGGTGGCTCCTTCTTTGACTGCCACCAGCTGACCTCCATTCCCCAATGTCCAGAGCTTTTGGTTTATACCACATCTCTCTCATATGGGCCTCTCTCACAGGACCATGCTACTTTCTCACATATGCCACAGTTCTCTTGGCTTCTCTTCCCATCCTCCCTTAGAGGATGCAGGAAGGTTTGCTCTGCAGATACCTGTGCCTCCTGCAGCCGATCTATTATTAAGAAGCTCCCTTGCAAAAATGACTGGCACATCTGGGATCCCTGTTGCTTTTTTTAGCTGGAAGCTCAAAGCTTGAGATCTCATGTAAAATGACTTCCCAAGAAAAACAGCATTTGTAGATTAACATAGTAAAGTGGCAATAATTCCTGCTTTCATGGAACCTGTTCGGATGACTGAAGCCTTGTTGTTTCTGGATACACGTAATAGCAAACATAGGAAATAATAAAATCTGTTTAAAATTTGTCATTTTCCAAGATGAACTGCTCAATTTATTCAGTCAATTTGACATTTTTGAGGACTTTAAAGCACAGAAAAGGCACAAATCATATAATGTATATCTCACCAAAGCTGGACTCTAAAAACCAGCTTCTGTAAAGGAAAAGCAGGGACTTAAACTCAGATTGCCTGAGCCAGTGCACTGACTGTAGAGTTGCTGAAAAGTGAGTGAAGTGGAGTAGAATGGTAGGCACAGCTGCCCCCAAGGACCCTGAGTAGATAATCAGCCATTAAATGCACTTAGGCAGTGCCTGTTGACCTCTTCCCTCCGACAAAATAGATGGGCAAGTACTTGTCTATTAGCTGCCAACTGGGCTTATGCATGAATAGGTTTTGAGAGTTTCTGACAAGACTGAGACACTTCTAAGTTTGCTCACAAGTAAAGGTGCATCCGTAATATGAATACTAATTTTTCTTAAAAAGGTAGCTTTTAGGGAGCTAGGCATGAGCAAAGCACAGGGTTTTGAGCATGCAATGCTGGTCTTGGATGTCTAAATCCTGGTCAAGTAGTTATGTGGGCGGGGTTGTAAATGTCTTTTTACAGCTTTCTAAGGTGGTATGAGAAAGGATAAATCATACTTCTGTGTAATAATAAGGAAAAATTATGAATCTTTTCCAGAAGTGAAGAAAGAAGAGTCACTTTTTAAAGACGCAAAAATTTCAGAAAATGCATTGTGCCAATTAGATTTAGTAGTACCATTAGGAGATAAAATTGTATTATTCAATTATCAGTCACATATATAGCCATTAGTTCCCCTGGAAACTTGTCAAAGCTTTAGCATACAGCTGTCAAGGCAAAAAACGCAGAAAAGGAATACTTTAAAAACAATTTGCAATTGACCTTTAAACGTTATTTTCATCAATGAAGCTAATAATGTGGAAGATGATTACTCAGAATAAGTATCTTGTGCCTGACTAAAATTATATAGTATTATGCTTGCATTTTAGTTAATATACCTACATATATATACACATTTACTTAATACGCATACATATGTACATATATATTACAGTAGATTTTTTTTTGCCTGCAGTAGGTTTCAAAAAATACATTTTGGACAAAAATTAGGACATAAATGTTAGAGGGGCATTCATGTCTTTTGCTTCAGGTCTAATAATGATCTTAGTAAGAATGAAGATTAAGTTTCTCCCCTAGATGTTTAGTAGCACACAATCAGATTGCTGAACTATAAGTTTTGTTCTGTTTGTTGATGCACCAAGTGCTGGCCATTGCCAGAGATAGGATTTCAGACTTAAATTGAAATATATTTCATATAAACTTGCAACTGCTTGGTTCCTACACAGCAAAACCAGAAAGACTGAATAAATAATTTAATCTGAGGTTTACTACGTTCAAATAAATGAGAGTTTCATGCATGGAGGAAAGATCGGGTCCCAAGTGCATTACCTAGGATGTACACAGGACATACATAACATAAATATGTTTTTATACAAGATAAATGTAATTCTCAATCCTTTTTCTACTTCAGCAAGCAAATGAGGGACTAGTTATTTGGCAGGTATTGACTGTTAACTAAATTATTTGTTTGTACAGGACTTTAGAGACTAGTATAACATTAGAGGGGGAAACATTCAACAAGAGTTCTACTTAATAATCCTGAGGAGTTTCAGTATTGTAAGGAAATATGTACTGTCCTTAAGCACAAAGAAGAAAGGCTTGTTGCTTAGTACTTTAGGATAATAATCTAAATGGCCTGGTTAAGCCTTTATTCCAGCTTGGGCTCAAAATGAAGTCATGTCTTGCAGACAAAGAAAAAGAAAAAAAAAAAAGCTTATAACAGTCTCTCAAATACAGAACAGTGACTGCAATTTTTATAGCATCATCATTTGCTATTGATTATTCCCAGGGAATATCAGTCTAATAGAGTGGCAGTCATCTAACCTCTGTGTGGGTATGTCTTAGATATATTTAAATACATGCTACAAGGGGAACACAATGTAGGAACGCTGAAATGAACATAGGTTCTTCAACTCTACTAATAAATGTGACAGAGTATTTTACAATTCATGTTTCGAAAACATCTAGTAAAACGTTATAAAAGAAAAAGTAAGGATAATAAAAGTGTAGGCACATGATGTTACCAATTTAATGGCATTCATTCCTTTTATTAGTAGCAATCCCACAGATGCCTGAGGAAGCACATTTGCCTGTGTTAAAACAAATCCATTCTAGAAACTGTTCCGATATCCATCATTAAAGCATTTTATGTGAGTAGTCTTTCTTACTGTATTATTAAACCATTCATTAACATGATAGATAAAAACTCCATTCCACTGAGAATCTGCCATGGCATTACAGAAATGTACCCTGCTTGGCAATGATGAAATATGCCATGACAGGAAAACAATAACACAATGTAACTTACCATTAGGCTTTTCAAATTGTAGAACATTTCTATTATATTGCTCAGAATATATACCAAAGTCAATTTTCTCCTACAATAAATGAACAAATAAATAAATAAATTCCATTTGTACCAGAATTAAATCTTGGCAGCGCAGTCTATGAAATGATTGCTAAAACATGACAGAAAACAAAGATGGAAAACTCTGAGTGTAGCACCCACTACATTGATTCCATGTCATTTTAAGTTCCTGATAAAGTTCTTATATGTGCCTGGACAGCCTGAACTGCTTCTCTGTTATTGAGCAAATAGCAAATGACTGTACTTAAAAAACCTGTGCAAACTGCACAGGTTGCAGTGAGCAATATATTTAGGCATGAAGGAGGACATCACCAGCTTCTTCTTTCTTCAGTATGCTACAGGGAAAACTATATTTTCAAAAACAGGCTTTATAGGTTGCCCTGGGTTCAGCAGTAGCAGTCATTTTTCTCCTTCTTAGTAGCTGGTGCAGTGCTGTGTTTTTGACTTTCAGC